>CM037920.1:18858187-19043187 GCA_021346845.1 Apeltes quadracus | reverse complement strand
GCCCACCCGGTCATTAAGGTGGGTGAAAGAGTGAATGGGGGTGTAGGTGTGGAGACGGGTGAGGGGGTGAGTGTGGAGACGCGTGGGTCACAGCCAGTCAGTCAGGGGGGGAAGGGGGTGAGTGTAGGAGTGGATGGGGGGTTGAATGTAGCCCAGCGGGCAAGTGTGTGTGACGGCGTGAAAGAGGGGATGAGTGGGGTGCATCATGGTGAAGGAGTTTGTCGGGGCGGCTCAGACAGTGAGGAGGAGATGGAGGAGGAAGGGGTGGAATTTAAGGTCCCCCAGAGAAAGAGGAAGACGAGGAGCAGTAGGGGGGGCTCTCAGCCAAAGAAGGGGGGGCGTCGAACAAAGGGGGGGTGGGAGGTGGAGAGTCCGATGCCTCTTCGGGGTGGGGCTCTGCCATCAGCGTCTCCTCAGGCGGGACGGCCACCAAAAGGTACGGGGCGGGGCAGATGAGGGAGTTCCTGCACGCCACCAAGAACGAGAGGGGGGTGAACCTGGAGGACTACTTCTCCGACATGGAGAAGTTTGTTCGCTCCGCCAGGCATGGCAGTACGAAGAAGGGCGCTGGAGACTTCACCCAGCAGGACGTCTTCAGGCTGAGGAAGTTCCTCGTAAAGATAAACCGGGAAGGAGGGAGCACAACTGGGACCGAGTGAGGCGTCTGTCCGGCTGAGGAGCATCCTGAGCGGGGAGGCGACCCGACCAACGAAGAGGAGCTGCGGAGGACTGATTATATATATAAATATGCACATTTCATTATTACATACCTGTTAGATTATATACGATTACTGTTTTTTGTTATGTTGTTATGTAAAATAAAGGTTTTTCTAAAATCTCTCAAATCTCTCTCTCTCTCTCCTCTCTCTCTCTCTCTCTCTCTCTCTCTCTCTCTCTCTCTCCTCTCCCTCTCTCTCCCTCTCTCTCTCTCTCTCTCTCTCTCGTAGCCTCCTGAGAGAAAACTGCTTATTTATAGATTCAGACAAGGATTTTCATTTGTTGCTATTTTACTTGGTCATAAACCTTAATCGTCATAGTAAAACGTTTAATATTTTACGACTCACCTAAATACTACAAATACACACCTTGCTTTGATTTAATGCCACATATTAAAGACGCCTATTTGGCCTCTGTCTCCACACCATTGCTGCATTCCCATTGGTTCTTTACATATTCCTTCTTGCACCAGCTGGGTCTCTAAAGATGATGAGTTCCCGACATAAATTGCTATGGAAGTTCAAAAATGTGTTTCCCGTTTTCAGATAATGAAAGTCCAATTCAATGAATTCAATCCTATTCCATTAGGATTTTCTTTCGCTAACATCCTGTCGTATATTTCGTGCAGTGTCTGTCGGCTATTATATGTTTGTGTTAATTAGCTAACTGCAAAATGCACAATGTGGTCACGGTTTAATCATACACATTGCGAACAGCATAAATGAAACACACTCCTGGAACTAATGATGTCTGAATGTATGAAGATTCCCACCGTGCCTCACAGCCCTCCCACACGTCTTTCTGACTGGCTGCCTGATCATCTTTTCCACATTCTGTGGGTGTTTGCAAACTACACTTAACGGGTAATGTTCTAAAACATTAGTTCAGGGGCGATGTATGCAGCCGATCGGCTCCCAATCATTGGCCTGTGAGGGTGAGCTGCTGCACTGCTGCTAGTTGTGTTTGCACGGGGTCAGTTAGTAAAAGCTCGGCTCCTTGTCGTCTCCCTGACCTTGCTGTTATATCGGTTGGGCCGATTTGAGCAGGCCAGCCCTCCCTGCTTTCATTCTCACTGGTATCATTACTCATTTATCATTGTTACAAAGAGCTTGTTCACGCGGTAGGAAAGGCAGCGGCTCAGTGTCCTGGAGCCTCGCGGCGCGCTGTGACAGTGAACCAGCATGCAACACAACGACACCTCCTGCTACGAAAAGCCGATGGTCTCGTTAGCATCCATGATGGTTTCATGCAGCGAGGAAGAAGAAACGAGGAAATATGAGTGACGGCAAATGACACGTCCTTTCCTCAAAAGTGCATGTGGAGCGACGTGTTTCAGATGATCAGCTGGAGACACTGACAGAAAATCAGAACCGTATGAAATGGGATAATGTAAAAAATGACTCTTTGCTGGCGGAGAGACTCCAAAGTAAAGGAGAAGAGATCAATTGTCATTTGTGGTCTGGATCTGTTGTCTAGAGCTTTAATTAACATACGTTTAAATGTGAAGATTGAGCCCAAACAAATCCAATATAAAACCTGAGTTCAAGCAGTGATCTCCAGAATTTCATGTGAGTTGGAGCGGCTGCAGCGCCGTAATCATGGGCGCGTTGGTAGTTGTAGGACCAAGCTGTGTCTCTGCATTCTAGCACCTTCTCTCAATATACAGCGTGTTCTCACTGGAGAAGTGACAACATTGAGTCTGTTACAAAGCCTGGGTGTGGTGGTAAGAGAAAACGCTCACGTCTGTTGGCTCTAATTTGTAGTGGCATACTGAAGTTTCCCAGCAGACCTTTATTTCCTTGCAGACGGTTGGACTGGTAGCAGGAAACTCGACGGTGTGACGCATCCACATGGCTGCGCTCCATCCAAGTGAGTTGGCACAATAGCAGCAACCTGGAACTCGCTGAAACGGATCAAATTAGGATCGTTGTTAATTCAATACACCAACATTTACATTCTTGCAGGGTAAATGTGTACTTCATCTACCCAGTATATTTCTCCGTGTTGTGGGGCATCATAGAAGGGAGCAGAAACTGCCCTGAGGACGATGCAATCACCCCGAATGGAAACATACACGTAAAGTACAATTAGCTCAAAAAGATACTTCACGCACTTGGTTGGCTACTTCACACCTGTGAAGCTCCAAGTTAGAGTTATTTTGGAATCATCGCACTTAGGCAGCCAAAATCTTTGAAAGTCATTTAAACCTTTATAATTCGACAGATGAGCCTCGGAAAAAAGCGTTGTTGAGCCAAACGGCGTCAGCTGGAGGATTAATGCGCTGCTGTCTCCTGGTGAACACCTACACCTGTTTCTATTTCACTACATTGATCTGTGATGGATCAATAAAAGTAGGGGGAGACGTCCTTAGACCTCCGGGGACGCAACAAGTTGCTTGTGTGCATGTGCACAAAGCTGTTTTCCTCTTCATCTCGCTCGTATTATATCTCAGAACCTCCAGCCGGGAGGGGTTTGGTTCGCCCGCCTCCCCCCTGCAGCCCGGCGGTGTGTGCTTGTTGCTTGCACAGCATTTCATGCACAGTGGGAGTCATACACACTCTTTTCTCAGCTTGCCTTTAGGTGTACTTGCACCCCTAAAAACCGAGCCAGTCATGGGACGATGCAAACCTAAGTTATGACCGTTTAGAGCCCCCTCATGCAGCCGTCGGTCATTTCCCTTTGCTGTACCTGAACTGAATTGTGATCCGGAGTCTTCCTTGATACAGTGTGATTGATTGGGCTTTGCAGCTAACTAATGAATTGGCCCCCCAAGGACATGCAGCAGGCCAGCATTGGTATGAATGTGGACTCTGCTGGAGACAGCTCAAAGTCCCCTGACACCACAGATTTAGCGCTTACAGTGTTTATTTGGATTTGGCTTTAGCAGAGGGATTGTTGGGGTTTAATGTTATAAATAGCTACCCTTGCATTCTAATATGTCTTTGCGTGTTGTCCCATAGAGGCGTGCGTCACAGACATAATGCTCCTTCTTTTTGTGATGACACGGCAAATAAAGTATATGGATACACATCGCAGTCCAACAGAGCACCGACTGGAATGATATATATATATATATATTTAAAATCAATATACATTTTTAAGTTGATCCAATGTGACCGGTGGGCCATCAAAATGATGCTGTCAATAAGGCTGCAGCTAAAGACAGATTACAGCAGTTATAGCCACTATTCATACGTGTCAGATCGATCCACGTACTCTCGTGCATGTTGTAAAAGTAACGACACAAAGCAGACTCTGCTGTTAACAGTGAAAGCGTGCTGATGAACCTAAAATGTGTGACTAGCTGAGCCGAGTATTTAGATAAGGAGCCAGATGCACCCCAAGGAGTTGGAGGTGGCTAAAAGAGGGTGAAGGATACACTGAAAACCGTACTAACCGCTAACGAATGGCGTGATGTTTTGCAAGCTCATTCTGACGATCAATACAGCAAACATACAGAAAAAAGCCCTGACTCTTTAAATCACTTAAATACTTGCATTTAACTGTTAGCATAATATTCTGAAGGTTATTTCGTCCTGCCCTGCCGTAATATAACAAAATATGTTTTTGTTTTTGCATTCATCATCTGCTTGTGTGTGTTGATTTCCTTCCTAGAGGGCAAACAGAATCAGCACCTGCTGTGGCGGTGGGTCATGAAAAATATTGCGTGGGCTGAAAACATCTCTCTGAGGCGTCGTTGCGTTTTTTTGCTGCATTGATGACTTGTTGGTCAAATGCAGAAAATAATATTCACGCCATTAAAGATTTAATACTAAGGCGTTTTGCTTTTGATTTGTGTCAAACAAAAGCCTGAGAAAGTGCAAGTCGTTTTAGTATGGAATTTGCCAATCTGTTAGGGATTGAGGGCAAATGTTGAAGGGCAATGAAGCCAAATATGAATCAAAGCCAATAAATGTAGAAGGAGGCACATCAAGATGCATCTGTCAGTATGTGTGTGCACGTGTGTGGTTGGTGGACAAGAACAGGGCGGTTTGATCTTTGCTGCACCTTCAATATTTGTTTCTGCTGTCTTGTGTGTTCCATCATAGTTTGGTTTTCATATTCAGAATGTCACATTAATAATGCCAGAGATGACCGTATTGATTTGTGGAAAGGGAAGAATCGGAGATGTCAAACAAAGGGACATAGCTGCTCATTTCATCCGCAGTTCATTTTTCTTTCTTAAAGGGCCCATGTTATGGATATTTCTGGGATTTGGGGCTGTTATTCTGTGTCTCTAGTGCTTCCACACGCATACGGGTTTCTGAATTGATCCTGTCTTCAGCCTCCAGGTTTTCTACGTCACAAACCTAGACATTTGAATAATCCCAACTCCTCCAGTCCCGTTTTCCAATCACAGCCCGCCGGTGCTGCTACCACGTCCCCCCCCCCCCCCCTCCCCTATGGAATGCTGTTTTAGCCACAATTAAATAAATAAATACATACATAAATAAATAAATGAATAAATACATAAATACATGAATAAATAAATAAATAAATAAGGACTTGAAATACATCGTGAAATAAATAAATGAGGCAATAAATACATAAATATGAAATACATTTAATTATTTCATGGTACTTTTATTTAATAAGTCCACATTTATTTATTTAAAGAGACTTTATATTCATAATGCCACATTTATTTGTTTAAAGAGACTTATTTCATAATGCCACATTTATTTATTTAAAGAGACTTTTATTTTATAATGCCACATTTATTTATTTAAAGACACTTTTACATTTCACGTTCTTATATGCAATGATCGATTTTCAGACACTTTGGGCAACCTTGCCCAGGGTGTGGAGCTTTTCTTTTTTCTTCTTTTTTTTCTTGGACAATTGTTTGTGTTTGTCGCCGCTGCGCTAACGTTCGAGGTTCGGCGCGAGTGTATGTGGAGGTTAGCGACCGCTACCAACCAATGTGGGGTACGGTCCGGAAGTCCGCTTGCCCGGAGTCCTCGGTGTGGGGCCGGTAATGGCACCCGTCGCACCGGGGTCCGATCTTCTCGGAGGGGTGGGTCTCCGAGAGGGAACTGGAGGGGGCCCCCGGATGGCGGGTCACAATTGCACATCGGTCAGGGACAAAAATGTCCAGAAAAAAAAAGCTCCACACCCCGGGCAAGGTTGCCCAAAGGGTCCAAAAATCGATCACTTTATCCGGGGGAGACGCCGCACCAAAGCCCTTGTCTCAGCTCTGTTGCATTCGGAACAGAATGTGAGACCTAAAACCTAAAAGTGTCTTTAAATAAATAAATGTGGACTTATTAAATAAAAGTACCATGAAATAATTAAATGTATTTCATATTTATGTATTTATTGCCTCATTTATTTATTTCACGATGTATTTCAAGTGCATATTTATTTATGTATTTATTTATTTAATTGTGGCTAAAACAGCATTCCATACCCCCTTACCCCCCCGTCAGCCGACAGCTACCGCCGATTCTACAAGCTGTGGGCAAATGAGCTGCAGCTCATGAGCAGCAGAAAACAGCCACTCTGAAAGGGGCTGAAACAAGAGGGGAGTAGAGGAAGGTAACAATCGATTCCTACAAGCTATTTCCAGCAAACAACTTCAGAAACATGTTTTCTGGAACTCAAAGACCTGTTTTAACTTGTTGAAAAATAATCAAAATATGGGCTCTTTAACTGAGACGCTGTGAAAGGGCTAAAGAACATTTCAACACCTGTGGTATGTTATAAAAAGACAATTCTTTATTTTATTTGGTTTAGCTAAAACCGCATGGTAAATTTTCATCTTTGTTAGACTGTCAGACTGCTACTGAAAAGTGGAAAATGATTACCTAACAAAGGTTTCATTCTAGTAATCCAAATGAAGACAAGTGGAAATACAGAGACAACAATGATGAACACACAGTAAAGGCACAGCAATACTGATGGTATTGTCACTCATTTTTCTGCATCAAACACATAATTCGAAACACGGTCTCAAAATTGAGGAAATAATTCAGGACACAATTATGCGACCTTCTCTTTTGAATATGCATAATGTGACTCAATGCTAAGGCTTCGGGGAGAAGAAGGCCGGGCAAGGACCTCTCTGTTCCACTGTGTGCATGACAGGAGGTCGTTTTTATACGTTGTAAAGGTCTTAGGGATTGTGAACCACGATAACACATCAGAAAACACATCTTAAAACTACCTTTTGGTTCATATTAAAATAGCTAAAAAGGCTATTGATCCCAAGTTCATGCACCACAAGCACCAATGTTGTGTAAGGGTTCATATCTCTGTGCTTCCTGAAGCAGTCACTCGGGGTGAGTCTCAATGCATCGGCCTCGCCTCAGCGGTGGAGCAGAACCTGGGACCGTCCCCGCTGCGTTCGGACGCTCTGCTCACAGAGCAGCTTTCATGGTGCTCAAGATGCGTTTGGCATTATGCAACGCCGCTCTGTGCACTGTGCCCGACAGGGTCTATATGGACAGGAATTCAATCCATTAGTTAGCATCTGGTGACGGAATGGTTTCTGTGTGTGTGTGTGTGTGTGTGTGTGTGTGTATGTATGTATGTGTGTGTGTGTGTGTGTGTGTGTGTGTGTGTGTGTGTGTGTGTGTGTGTGTGTGTGTGTGTGTGTGTGTGTGTGTGTGTGTGTGTGTGTGTGTGTGTGTGTGTGTATGTGTGTGTGTGTGTGTGTGTGTGTGTGTGCAACATCCACAGCTCATTATCCCGGTGTCAATTTTGGCCATTCAAACACAGAGAACACGACTGGTGTGTGTGTGTGTGTGTGTGTGTGTGTGCAGTGCGTTAATGCTTTCATGCTTTCATGCTCTCATATTACCAGTTCTCCTATCTTTCATCCTTTCTCATGTTTCTCTCTCTCTCTCTCTCTCTCTCTCCCCCTCTCTCCCCCTCTCTCTCTCTCTCTCGCTCGCTCGCTGGCCCAGCCAGCCGGTGTTGACAATGCACTAGCTGTTGAAAAACAGTGAGTGTGTGTGTGTGTGTGTGTGTGTGTGCTGTTGACAGAGCTGAGAGATTTAATTGACACCCACAGAGAGAATTATACAAGCGTCCAAACTCACTATGTGTGTGTGTGTGTCTGGGTGGTGTTTTTTCTGCTTCTATGTGTGTGTATGTGGGTCCACCCATGAGAGCTGCGCGCATGTGAACAGGCTCTCTAGTTTGCATGGAGTAAGTAGTTTCTGTGTTTCATAGTGTTTCACTTCTATTCACAGATGTTTCTCTCACTCTGTGTTCTTCTCTGAGGTGCAGCTCTCCTGTGATGTGCTGCCTGACGAAGCTCTTTTTCAGCGTTACCTGCCCCATCTGCCTGCATCAAGCAACAAAGTTGAGCATTTAGCAGACGCAGAGCCAAACTTTGCTTGGTAGAGCTCAAAACCAAATGGTATTTCAGGCCCATTGACCCTGGATCTGCCATAAAAGATGTGATCACACAGTGTGCAGAGATCCCATTGAACGGGGCTCTTGGTGTCGGCACAGTATACCAATGATATCCAGTGGCGGCTGGTCCATTCAGGGCCCCACTATGAGCAAAGTCAATGCAAGGTTTGGTAACCTGGTAATATTTGTAAAGATATCTACGCAAAATATATGCCTTTCCTGCACGTCTTCCTCTCCTCGGGCCGGGTCTAAGAAGCAGTTAGCCAACCACGGATGATTGGCTAGTTAATGAGTGGCATTAGAATTCACATTGAGATTTGGGCTCGCCCTTGTTTAGCTAGCTAGTTAGCGACGTGCTAACACCGTATGTTCGCCGTGCTAAAGTTAACATCGCTGCCCAGCTGCGGTGCACACATGACTGCGGTGAGGACACACAACGAGGACGTGGATGAAAAAAAGGCCCATTTTACCCAAAATAATGAATTGTGAGAGGTTTTGTGGGGCTTTAGTGAGGGACAGGACCGTCAAGGAGCCGTCGGTTCTCTTAGCTTCTCTTCATCAGTGGGGAAATTTGGGGCTATTTTGAAGACTATTCTGGTTTTCCGTGACCTCAGCATCCCTATATGTTCGGAGAATAAAACAGGGTTAAAAGTGCTCTTGAAGTGAAATGGAAATGGAGCCCTGGCACATCATTTGTGTCTCGGTGCGCACAAAAACATGAGGGAACCACAGCAGCAGGCGGCGTAGCGAGCTGCCTTCAGGGAACATAAATACGCTCAATCATGGCTGTGACATTGTGTATCTTAAGCAGCTGCGACACGTAGTTTCCTTTTTTAAGATAAGATAAACCTGTATTGATGCCCAGAGGGGAATTCCAGTTGTCATAGCTGCAACAAAGACAGCAATGATAACGATGAACAGTAAAATAATAAATTATGAAAACTCTATAAAGAAATTGACGTCGGTGTTTAATAGTGGTGAAGTCAGCCAGTCAGTAAACATTATATAACATACTGATGGTATGATTAAAAAATGACTAATAAAATACGTATATAAGTGTAATATGATACATGTTATGTGTTATGTGAGATTAAATATAGTATAAAGGTGGAACACATGAAGTAAAAGTAATGTATCTGACAAAGTTATGTTCCAATGCAACCAAACTGCAGATGTAACCCGGCTTCGATCTACTTTCTCAACATGGCAGCACACAAAGAGGGAGAGCGACCTGCTCTTGCAGCCCCGCTCGGTAGCCAGCAGGCTGACTAAGCAATGCAACCATTAGTGACTGGCAACCAGAGCATGAAATTCAGCATGAATGTATTTGGGGGTTTTTCAAAGTTCGTGGACTGTATTGAGAGAAATCAAGTTGCCATCATTTGGAAGACATATTGAATTAATGAAATAACCCACCTTAGCAAAGATGGAACAAATTTTGGATTTTGGGCTATACAAAATAAAATGAATTGAATTGAAGTGAATGAATGTGATATTCAGCTCTCTGTTGGTGGTGACCACAAAGGTTTCCTTGTTCATGTGATATAACCTGGAGTTGGTTTCTTGTCACGCTAGTGGTGTGGCTCAAAACGAAAGATATTCATGTTTTCCAAGATTTTGAGGAAAATCCTAATAAAACATACTACAATTCAGTTTTCTTCTTTTCAAAAACTATTTTCATTATTGTATGAAAATAAACATTTTATTCAGTAAATAGTGCTGCAGATTATCCTTTGAAGACTTAAATTCAATGCACTTTGCTTTATTTTAAAGAGAGAAAAACAGAAAATCATTGTGCTGGGAACGGTGATGGGGACTGCTTGAAGAAAAAACAGCTCTGTTTCGCTTTTGTCATCGACTCCAGTTAAGATGTTACATTACACGGCAGCTGAAGTAATTGAAAGATCAAAAGCTCACGGAAAAATCCATCTTGTCAGGCTACAAGTTTTTGTGTCAAGCATCTGTGTCCGAAACCACAGTGGAACGGACCAATCAGCATTCTCTAAGGGGAGCCACAGAGGAGCTTTAGATGTGTAAGATGTGACTGTTCCAAACAACAATGGCCTTTGCTTAAGTATTCATTCTCTTTCCAACTAGCTTCAGGTGAAGTGTGATTAAAATATTCTTCATCCAATCAACTGCCAAGTATTACTTGAGAGTGCCTACCCTTTTCTAAACTAGCTTTGGCGCACATGCTGGTTGTCATTCGCAGAGGCTGGGGGTTTGTTATACTTGGCGTCTCTGACTGCTGCGCCGGATGGTGACAGCAAATCGTGGTATGGCTGTATGCTGCCCCTCCAAATCATCCGCTCTGTCTGCTGGCGAGGGTTATAAAGGTAACGCCGATCACTCGGACTCTCGCTGAGTGTTCAACGACCTGGATTAACGGGCACGACCTGGTGGATCCGAGGTGGTGGTGCCCCTTTTCTGGTTTCTTGCACATGGTTTGAATGTTTTATATTGTTTTACGTGTGGTGCTTCTCCCCCCCCCCCCCCCCCCCCCCCCCCCCCCCCCGTTCAGTTGGACTACCCATCACCATCGCCAGCCTCAGGGGTCTGTGTTGACTGTTAGAGTGAGGTCCTGTTTTACATTGGTTTTTAGTAGTGCATTGTTGAATAAAATTTTAAATTGGTATTTTACGTTTTTACTTTATTATGTCACGGACCTGAGTGCCTTGCCCCTCCCTAGTCAGTGTCGGGTCGACAGGGTTAAGTATATTCCCAGGGTGGCGTTTTCTGGCGACTACTCGTATCCTGCAAATTGCCCTCCACCCATACGCCACGAGGGCGTGCCGCCACACTCACAAGCCAACTTTTCATTGTAATCAGGCGGCGGCCTCCTGTTCTGCCGAGTGCGGAATTGTCTTAAGACGTGCAAGACGTTCTTTTCGTGACCATCAGGTCTATGAGGAAATCACCCTTCCTCTCACTTGATTTATTTCTTCAGTAAACATGGCTTTATGCTCTCTCTTTAAAATGTAATCCTCTTTAAAGTAAAATGGGGCGTAAAGGAGAGTGTTGTAGATCGGGCTTACAGTGAGCGACATGCCATCGCTGCTGGTTAAATGACTTTGACCTGAAGGATAGAAATGGCTACTCTCTCCCATACGCTCTGAACTCGTGGCTTCCAGCTATGAATTACAAAATGTCCCTGTATGTCCCCCTGGGTGCAGTACTGAAGCATGTCTTCTTGACATCATCACCACAGTCTCTTCAGTTTAGGAAGCCTTATCCCATTTTACAATTCAACTGACACGATAACCCATGAGCGGTTATGTATCGTGTGTATGTGTGTGTAAAGCACATGTGATATGAGAGCTAGTGGATATAAAAAGTATTGAGTGGTTTCAATCGAATCACCACAGGACTTTGTGGTCATTTTCTTTAGTGTTTAGCGTTTCCAATGCTCGCCTGAGAGAAAGCACAGTCTGCGGCCAAAGAAATCTGCTGCACTATTGCATGGAACCACACATGTGCACAACTGTATAATGTAGTCTAGTGAGTAAAAAAAATAATGTTTCCAATCAAATGTGATTGACACGGCACATCAGTAATTTTGTTTATTACAAATCACATTCAGCTGGCTACAAGTCCACTTCAGGGCTGATCTCTATGTTCTCTTCTCAATGCTGCTCTTTTTATCTTCCTCTCATCGGCTCAGCAAGAGGCCTTTGGCTTTAGCACCTCGCTGCAGTGCTGCATCTAAAATTGTAACTCTTGAAGTGGGCCGAAGAGATGTAGATTTCACTGCTGTGATGTGTAGGTGCACCAGTCCTCATGTGTTGTGACATTTATTATCACACCGGATCTGATTCAGAGAAGACATGTTACTTTTATAGTGCAGCATGACAGGTTGTGTGAGAGTGGATATGACACATTTACCCTTCACTCTCTGCCTTTGGAACCTTTCATGTCACTATGGAAGAATAAAGTTTATAAAATGTACTTTAGCCTTCTTGGTGACTAGTAGGGTGGTATCGTTAATTGGATAAAATAGTAGAAAGTGCCGTTGAGCTCCAAGAGATGGATCTAGTGCATATAGACACAAACCTGGGATAACTCCCATGTTGTGGGATGTTTTCAAGTTAATTAAAAGGTCGCTGCAGTGGGTCTGGGGAAACGCGTCTAAGGCTCTGGGTCCATCAGCACCGGCTCCCCTCAAGGCTGCGTTCTCCCCACAGTTGTGTATAGGCATCTTTTCGCCAGTCTCTTTTTTAATACAAGTGTAGCCTTCACTTGCCTGTGTTGCAGGCCCGTGCAAATCTGGGGCAGTTTAGGCCACACAATTAATCCTAATTTTCAGATTTTTCTGGTTCTCAACCATGTTAAACTTCAGTCTGTTCTCATTATGGTTCAACAGCCTCAATCATGTCCTCTGACCAGTGTTGGTCATCTTACTTAAAAAAAGTAATTAGTTACAATTACAAATTACTTCTCCCAAAAAGTAATTGAGTTAGTAACTCAGTTACCACATTGCTGAGTAACTAATTACTTTTACAAAGTAATTTACATTTATTTTGTTTATGTTCTAAACGCTATTACGTTTTATAACATTTAACGTTAAAGATGTTTACATTAACTGATTGAAGAATAAAACACTATATACAGTATTGTAGAACAGGGGTTTTCAAATGAGGTGAATGTGAGCCTCCCCTTAGAGTAGGTAAGGATAGCTGAGCCCCCCCTTCCCCAAAACCCTGTCCGCCTGCCCTAACCCACTTATGCCTCTGCAGTAAATGCCATAAGTTCAATAACAAATGATAAAATGTAAACCTTTCTTTAATATTGTATTTGAAGACATTTTATTTGTACAACTGTGCATTCATAAACGATTCTTTGCAACAGCAAATAATTTCCAACTTCATGCAAGCCTGATTGAGGCTACTTTTAAAATCACTGAACATCAGTAGGCCTATCCACAAGTCAACAAAACATGCATAACGTGTAATCGGTCAATTAATCTTAATGAAAGTAATTAATTAATTAATTACACAAAAAATGTATCAACTTATTTTCGCACCGCGGAACGTTTCTCACTGGATGAGTTTCGGCAGACCGATTATACTGGCGCACCAACTAGTGTTCATGACTTCAGACAACAAACCACAGTGAACATGGCTTTGGTCGGCCCCGTGAACGGGACATTTTGTTACTAAAAACGAACGGATGGAAGCGCCGATAAGAGCGTGGTTGTCCGCCCGCTATGCAACAAGGAACCCGCACATCACCGCAACGCACCGAGCCTCAAGCATCACATCGAGCCACCGCAGCACATCGAGCCTCAAGCATCACCGCAGCACATCGAGCCTCAAGCATCACCGCAGCGCATCGAGCCTCAAGCATCACCGCAGCGCATCGAGCCTCAAGCATCACCGCAACGCATCGAGCCTCAAGCATCACCGCATCGAGCCTCAAGCATCACCGCAGCACATCGAGCCTCAAGCATCACCGCAGCACATCGAGCCTCAAGCATCACCGCAGCGCATCGAGCCACCGCAGCGCATCGAGCCTCAAGCATCACCGCAGCGCATCGAGCCACCGCAGCGCATCGAGCCACCGCAGCGCATCGAGCCACCGCAGCGCATCGAGCCACCGCAGCGCATCGAGCCTCAAGTATCACCGCAGCGCATCGGGCCTCAAGTATCACCGCAGCGCATCGGGCCTCAAGTATCACCGCAGCGCATCGGGCCTCAAGTATCACCGCAGCGCATCGGGCCTCAAGTATCACCGCAGCGCATCGGGCCTCAAGTATCACCGCAGCGCATCGGGCCTCAAGTATCACCGCAACGCCAAACATTAGCAGCGCGGTTCCGCTGCATTCATATGCTAATCAGGTCGTACTGAAAGCTCTCCACATACGTCATAGTTCGTTTTCGACAATTTGTCGCAACAGAACTAACGGCGACAAGCGCGAGTTGCAAATTGTGGGAAACTACCGAAAAGGAGGGAGATCTAAGGGCGTTTACGGGGACGAAAATCACACTTCATGCAGTGTAGCATGGACGTTAGCCCGACTCCGAGTACGAGGACCCACACAGCACCAGATGACTGGTTTAAGGACCAGGGTAACCACGTCCACGTCTGAAAACTTGACCTGGTTGAACCCTTTTGCAAGGCTCTGTATCTGTGTCATTGAGCGCGTGTAACGTAAACATTCTTGCCTTTTACTTCAATGAGAGAGAAGTAGTGCTGGTATTTCAGTTTGAAAACGCCAATTTCGAACTTTCCAGGCTCATCGCCATTGTCGCTGTCTTGTTGGTAGTCAGTGTGCAGCGAGACCACGAGAGCAAGGCCCCGCCCACCAGCCAATCATCATCGCATTTGCAACAGTAATTAATTAGATTACTCCGTTACTGAAAAAGTAACAGCGTAAAAGGTAAAATGTTTGCCTTTCTCATTGGTATCAACACCCGGCATTTTATTTCTTTCCAGTAACGGCCATTTCCCCACCTTTTTGTTTTATAAATGTTTTCCTTTTTCCGGAGCGAACGTCTGGAACATAATTCAAAGAGATAGAGAGGGGGAAAGAAAGAAAGGACTGGAATGTTGTGAATAAGTAAGTAACAGTAACAGTTAATCAGCTTACTGACATGGCGTCCGTGTCATATTTTCACACTTAACACCAAAGGCGATGGAGGACATGCTCATGCTAAGTTGTTCCGTTGTACACTACGGCTAAGACCAGGGTTGCCATGACTACCATCCTAACTTACAGCAGGTCCAAACGATATGGGAATGCCAACTACACAAAGAATGCCAACATGTTAATACCATGACTTGGCACGTTTTACACCCCTCAACAGACTTTTGTTGTATATGTTGAAAATGAAGGGGACCTATGTACTCAGTGTCATCTCTAACTCTTTTCTCGATTCATCTTACTCCACAGAGCAGTTCCATTTCAAATGTGTTGACATCACGCATTTTCACTTAGGAATTACATGTATGCTTTCTCCACCACAAGAACATTTACTAAGTTCCCCGTTGTTTAATTTAGTTGTCTAATACCTGTAGGTATACGGTGTCAGGGCGGGTCAGGGTGGCGAGCAGGAAGAGGAACTCAGACGCAGAGTGTTTAAAAGGAAATAAAAGGACTTTAATAGTCAAGAAAAAGCAACAGAAACTCAAAAACACCACGAGGGGCAAAAACGGGCTATGAACAAGGATCAAGGAACACTGACGTACAATCGACAATGAACCCACACAAGACAAGAGACACACATGACTTAAATACACAAGGGAGGTGCAGGTGATTGGAAACAGGTGGAATCACTCAGACAATCACAAGGGGAGACAGGACAAGGCAGGAAGTGAAGTTACCCAGGGAAACCAGACACATGAAACTCAACACTAAGACATGGAGACCAAACCGTGACACATGGTAGGTAACTGACTGACTTGGATTTAGTACTTCATACAGCTCTGCAAAGACACACACACACACTATCCCTTTAAGGTGCTGTTAGACTGAACATGCTCTCCAGTTATCCACTAGATAAAATGTATGATAAAATAAGTGCTGTCAAAATAGAACCCAAGAACAAATACATGACCCAGGTTGCAGAGAAACTTCTGCTCGCCCTCCAGTGCAACCTAAAGGCTGAGATGAGTGACAGCATCATCCTCTTTTGTTGTCAGTGACGAGACATCACACCCGGGAGTGGAAGAGCGGAGGAGGGTCACGCTTTCTGACCCCGGCACGGCCCTCAGAGCTGCAGAGAAAACAAACGGCCTCCTTGTTTTTAGGGACGGGAATGTGTCCCCTGAACACCTGAGCTCAGCCGGCGGCCCATCCTTGGTCTCCCTCATCCTTCTTCCCGCTCACCACTGCAGCCTCTGCTTAGCCGCCATCTTTTTTCACGCCTGCCTCTTCATCTCCCCCACCTTCATCTACAAGCTGTCGCTCCTGCAACCCCTCCCCCGTGCTCACTCTGTTTCTCCTCTTCATCTGCCGGTTTCTTTTCTTTTTTTAAACGCATTCCTTGCCTCCTCTTCCTCAGCTTCCTTATCCTTTCCTTTCAGAGGCGCTTTCTTTATTCTCTCTCACACCTACAGACACACACTGCCCCCCTGTTCCCCATTTGACCTTAGTAAATTCAGCCATAGAACGTCTATTGATTTATGCATACAGATGTAGTGTGTGTGTGTGTGTGTGTGTGTCTCGTTCACCCTTCCCAATGTCACATGCTTGGTAGCTTCCCAAGTCCTTTTCAAAGTGTATGTGTCTGTGGGTCTTTACATTAGCGATGGTGATTGTTATGTGCATGTTGCTTGTTTGTGCTTGCATATTATGTGTGTGTGTGTGTGTGTGTGTGTGTGAGCGCGTGCGCATGTGTTTCCTCGCCAAGCCCTGTGTGATTGAGATGGAGATGGTGTTGCGAGGCCCGCTCCTCTGCATGCACAATCACAGAGACCCCTATGTTGCTTTGACGGACGCCTCGTGCACCCAACCGGTGCGCAGCGATGAGGAGAGGGCCACTCTGTTATTGGCAGATGAGGGATACGGATTAACCCTCAGGGGGCCTTGTGCTCGCCCGCTCTCTCTCTCTCTCCCATGCTGAATAATGTAGCTGTTTGTTTGATGAAGAAGAAGTGATGGGATGACACAGAGAGAAATGTTGGAGGGGGTAGAGGTTGGGGGTATCGAGCAATCTGGGAAATTAGAGTAAATCATAGGAGCAGAGCATCGGATCTGTGTAAAAGGAGGAGATAGGGGGAAAGAAATCAACTGAGGAGAGGAAGCAGACGGGGAGATAACAACATTAGGAGTTAAGTGCGAGCAGGACACAAGAGCTGAAAAAAAGTCAATATGGGTCAGACGTTACAAAAAAAAGAGCAAAGCTTCAGAGAAATCCGAACTAGCGCACCCCAGGGAGAAAAGATAAAAGCAGCGCGCGCTAAGGTGGAGCTGTTGGTGTGCAGGAGAGGATGAGCGAGGCAGCAGAGGACAGCTCGTTTGCATCTCCAGCATCTATAAAGATGCAAAATGCCTTAAAACGTCTTTCAACAGTGACAGCTGAGCTGGCAGCTCGAAGCAAATGTTGCTGACGGTATTTAGCTGAGGGGCCGCAGGGTGCATTCTACACTTGGCCAGAGATGGCGTTAGCCACTGCAACAACATTAAGAACGGACTGACAGACTGACAGATTAGAACCAACAAATGGTTATAATATAGTGTGATTTATATCACTTTAAATTACAGTTCCCCTAACCCATCTGATTTAATAGCTTATGTGCTAAGCAGTAAATATGTCACACTGATAAAAGAAGTGCCAGGCTGTGAAATAGTATTCAAACGTACTGCAAAATGTTTAGTGAAACAGTGAATAATGCTATGTAAATGTATTTTACTAATTATATGCATAAATAATGCATGCAAAGTGATTTTGTTTCCAAAATAAAATGCAGTTGTATTTACCTTTTTGCCTGTCAGTCATTTGGATCGGAGTTCCAAAGCAGAGCCACTGGGAAATGTGTTCCCCACATTATTATAGATAGCCACAACTAGCTAACTGCAAGCGGCAAATACCCTTAAACCAAAAGATGATTTTTTGCAATATTTGAGGATTAAGGTCAACCAGTTCAGAGTCAAATTTTCTCTAAAACTGCAAAATATGATCTCCTTATTTGTAATTGTGTAAATATTTTACACCAAAACGCAAACAAAATGACTGAATAAAGTGTTTGCTTCTTGTCCAAACCTGCTCAGACTCATGGCTTAAGTCCTTGGATTAGCCAAATATGGCTGCGTGGAGGGAATATATGTCGGACCTTGATCAGGCCAGCTGGCTCGGGACAAACGCTGGAGATAACGTCAGAGAAGTAGCCAGGCAGCAGTGACGCCAGGCGAAATAGGTCAGGGGCTCGAGCGCCGCTTTTCATCCCCCTAGAGATGAGCAACAGGTGCCGCTCAGCGAAGGTTCGAAAATCACTCAGGAGTCGCGTCCAAAGGCAAATCTGAGTAATTAAACTGAAATTTGGAAGGACATTGCCTGTATGTGGTGCGTGTTTAGTGTCATTTGGACAGCTGCTGGTTGACCATATTGGGGACAGGATGAGGGCCTCTCTGGTTGAGGGACACGCTCTGTAACCAATCTGCCTTTCTAAGCCGTAGTAAGCCGCGCTAAGCCAGTTTGGAAAGTTGCTGCCGGTCTGCTGTTTGCCCAGAGCATAGGGTGACACGTGTGTGTGTGTGTGTGTGTGTGTGTGCCATAATGCCCAGAGGAGGTTGTTGGGCTGCAGATAGTCCACATACAATGCTCCCATTTGAGATAGAGAGAGACTGCGAGTGAGAGATGGGAAACAGACAGAATTAGAGAGAGAAAGTAAATATTTTTGGGTTATGTATTTGACCTATTTAGAGATTTTTGCTGACATCTCAAAAGGCACAGTATACACACACTAACACACATACATTCAACGATAAATAAAGACAGCAATAATCTGTAAAAAGGTATAAAAAGGTGAGCTTTTTGCTTGAGCAGCTTTTCCATAGAACCAGTCATTAATAAACCCTGCTGTTGTTGTTTCCTTAGTTATTCTGCTGGGGAGGCACAGAAAGGGGGTCCCAACACTTGAATCTATGTATCGACTATGTCATATTCCTGATTTATTCATATATGTCAATGCAATGGTGCAAAACTGCAGTTGCATCCACACTAAATGTAAAAACAGCATCCAGAAATGTGGAAGAAAAACGTTGTCTTTCTCAGCAACACACCATTGTATTTGCCAACGCCTTAGCTCACTCATTTTTGTAAATCTAGATTTGGCACAAAGCTGCGTAAATATTCAATAAATTATATAAAAACAACCTCTTCCGGTGTTGCACATCCAAACCCAGATAACAACACTTCTTCATGCTGGGGAAGGAGTCCAGGAGTTGGGGAGAACACCTTCTGGGTATCGGTAAATGTCTTCTGCATTGTAAGATTTGTTTGTGACACCTTTGCTGCGATCAGTCATAGAAATCAAAGGACAAATACACCACAAAAAGACGAGAATAGAAAGTTCATTAGTGGGTGTTTTTATGGGGATTAGGATCTTTCTTATCAGGTTGAGGAGGGCCTACGGTTTGCAAGTCGCACTCTTATCGGACCTGCGGCTGAATCTCAAGTGGGCTTAGCCTTGCTTTTCTTTGACCCGGTCTTGACTTTTTCCAGTTCAGACGGTCTACACTCAGTATTTTAGTTATTTAGCTAACGAGCGGGGGGGTATCCTTCATTGCTGACCAGAGGAACCGGCTGCAGTGCTGCAGGAGACTCTCGCTCCTCAAAGGGACACGTTTGAATAGCATTGAGGTCCAGTCTTTAGGAAGCTGACAAATGAACGCTGAAAGACTTTTGAGTAAAAAGAGTGGCGCCGTTAGATGGTGTGGGAGGCGCAACAGGAGCAGAGCATTTGCAATGTACTTAGCATTCTCTTATATGGCTTTGGCTAATGTAGTGCCTGAGGAGTCTGAGTTGCAACTAAATGTCAGCCATTCAGTCACATCCGCCTCGCAATGAAAGTGGTTTGGTCTGAAAGTCAGTGGCTTTGGTTTTCAAAACTTCCAGAGGGACTTTATTATTTTGTGTACAATGAATAACAAATAGCATCTACCTGACCACACAGCAACAGGCTTACTTGGATGAAAATGTGTTTCCAAGAAAAGGCTTTTCTGAAGATGCATAGATTTCTCGATCCATACATAAAGCGCTGTTGTACAGTTCTGGGAATTCAAAAACACATTAACTGCTTCCCTCCATGTTGCCCTCTGCTACAGGGGTCTTTTTATCATTTCAGGGCTAATCTGGACTAAACGGCCAGCAAGTTCCCAGTGGTGCCACTGCTGTGTTGAACAACGATACATACAACGTCTGTTATTCTCCGTCCTCTCATTTACTGCCATCAATTTTATACTTTGAACTTGTCAGTAAAGGCATAAATAAGACTGATTGTTGGTGAAACAGAATCAGCAGAATGATGGCTGAAATCCAGTTGCAAACGTTTACGTCAGAAAGCTTTATTTGAATTTGATTTCATCATTGTTGTTGCGAAATGCGGATGATTTGACAACATTATGGTTACGGTTTGGCTAACTTTAGAAAAAAAAAAGACTAGTTTTTCTAAGGGAGAAATCACGGTTCTAGTTGAAATGACTAGGTTAGAGGGGCCTTTTGTCGTCATGGTTACAAGAATAAATAAGTAGAGTGTAGGAAGTGTTTTGGAATGAATAAATTTACCAACTGAATACTCCTCGGATCATTCCCTCCCTTTACCGGTCTGCAGTAACACAAGCGCTTGTTATATTAATTGTAGGCTTTCTCCTTTATTGATCCGCGAGGGGAAGTGACTCCTTCACTCCTCGCGCCACAGTCACCCCAAAATAAATGAATAAATGCACTGTTTGTGTTTTACTCATGTGCCAGCGGGGTAACTAACAGGGTCAGCAAAAACGTGGGAAACAATCTTTTAATTCCCATTTTAAAAACTACAGTCAGTCTTACGTCCTGCCGTGTTACTTGTTTTTTGTACAAGACCACCAAAAAAGGTTCGAAGAATATAGTGATTCGTTTGCTTGTAATTTTAAACTTCAGGTACATTGGACAACTATATTTTGGGCCACATGCTAACTTATTTAACCCTCTCAAAAAAGTAAATATAAATAAAACTTAATTGTCTACTGACTTCCCAATGAGACACGAGTATGATTACAAGTAAGAGCCCACTGCCTAAAAAAGTACCCCTCCCCACACTAACACTTACGTTCCCTTGCTGCATGTCCCCTGCTGCACGTTCCCCTGCTGCATGTTCCCTGCTACACGTTCCCCGCTGCATATTCCCTGCTGCACGTTCCCTTGCTGCACGTTCCCTTGCTGCACGTTCCCCGCTGCTGCACGTTCCCCTGCTTCACGTTCCCCTGCTGCACGTTCCCCGCTGCACGTTTCCCGCTGCACGTCCCCCGCTGCACGTTCCCCCGCTGCATGTTTCCCGCTGCATGTTTCCCGCTGCATGTCCCCCGCTGCACGTCCCCCGCTTCATGTTTTCCCGCTGCACGTTTCCCTGCTGCACGTTCCCCCGCTGCACGTTTCCCGCTGCACGTTCCCCTGCTTCACGTTCCCCTGCTGCACGTTTCCCCGCTGCACGTTTCCCCACTGCACGTTTCCCCGCTGCACGTTCCCCCGCTGCACGTTTCCCCGCTGCACGTTTCCCCGCTGCATGTTCCCCCGCTGCATGTTCCCCTGCTGCATGTTATGCACAAACAAATCATGTCATTTCTTCGGTCATGGGCTTTCCCCATTGCCAAGCGTTTGGAGGGATAGTGATCCATAAATATTTAATTGGTCCTTCAACACTCCCACCGCCCTGAGAGGAGACTCCAAACACTCAATGTCTGACAAGATTGAGGGAAGAGGAGGAGTAAACCAAAAAAGGCACGAGTGTGTGCGTTCTTCCGAATGGCTGGATGCATCTCAGCACAGCGTGACAGTGATGTTCCACTGACATTCGAGAGAGAGAGAGAGAGAGAGAGAGAGAGAGAGAGAGAGAGAGAGAGAGAGAGGGGAAGAGGAGATAGTGATGAAGCAAGGCTGGAGGCGGACAGGGAGAAAATAAAGGGGGACTGATGCTAGACAGTGACACGAGTGGAACAATGCAACGGCGTCCACTCTAGAAGGAGATGAATAGGCCTAGTTGATGAGAGGGGAGGCGGGAGTGCAAGATAATCGGAGTAATGGATGGATGGATGGAACACAAAGGTGATGAAGAAAACTGGAAGAGGGAGCCGGATGAGAAGGAAGATGAGAGTATACAACAGTGATTTTATAGATATTTGTCCGACACCTGATGCGCAGTGGTACAGTGGTACACCTTTAACATGTGCAACCTTTCCATCACAGTTTGGGTTCAGCTCCCTTGTGAATGAAATTGTAAGTGGAGATGATTTCAAACGTATAAGGTCAGCCCAGAAACAGGTCGGGAGGAGACTCCACGGAGGTTTGGACAGCTGATAACAGCTGTCAACTGTTGCAGCTTGGATGACATTTGAGCCATTATTAGATTACAATTTTCTTTCAATTTTAATAATGGTAATAGTAATGAAGGTCAACTGTATTCATATAGCACGTTTCTTCACTTGTTAACTTGTGGATTGGGAAAGAAAAAAAAAAGGTGGATGAAATGTTAAGGATTGGAACATTTGTCAAAGCTTTTCTAAATAGAATAATTTAGAGGAAAGATTTGAAATCTTTCCTCTAAATTATTATATCTACAGAAGGTTTCCATAGTGGGAACTGAGAATTTATGGAGAGAAAGAAAAACAGAATGAAGGACGAAATGGAGATTTGTGGAGAAAAATACAGACCAGGAATGAATGACAGAGGGACGAGGAACGGAGGAGGGAAATAAAGCCAAGAGGGGGAGAAAATCAGGGGACGGGGGAGAAGACTGGAGAGATGGAGGGAAACCTAGCAGGACTGACGGACTGTGTTTTGACCTCAAGCAACAGCATCAATGATCTGCTGTCTATCTGATTAGAGCTGCTGAACACTGACTTTGGCACCAAGGACGCCACAATGATGGGCAGGACTGAAATGAGTATTAATTAATATGACCTTCATTGACCTCTCTTGGTGTATGATAAGAATTGCTACAGCGTTGCCTCCCTGCCGTTCTCCTAGCCACTAAAATGCAACCAGCTGACTTGATCGTTGACATGTCCAGGTACAGATTAGCTTCTCTCTGCATAGTTCATTGCATTTTAAATGGGGAAAACTGGGCTGACAGTCACATCCAGGTGGCTCAGGGAAGCGTTGTCCATAATTGAAGCTATGCACAGAAATCTTTCTTTATTTATTTTGTATACTAGGTTGATCTTGTCTTTGATGGAATCCTCAAAAGGGTTTACTGGGTACAGGCCCAGAAGCCTCTAAAGGAATTTTTAAAATCTCCACAAAAAATGAATTAAAAGACATGCAAAAGGTGCTAAACCGGGACACATGATACAAACAAAGACATCATTTAACCAGTGGATCTTTGCTATTTGTAGTTCTCACTGATGCTAAACGACTACGAACGGAAGGAATGTGCTTCCAACAACCCAACGTCAAACGTCAAACGTCAAAGAGACACAACATGGCTTATCGACAGGACCTTCTTATTAGGGACAAAACTAAAAAGCCAATCTACACAGACAACCACAACCACACACAAAATAAATGGCTGGAGCAGAAGATGTTTGTGAATGACTCGTTGTTTATTTGGCACTTATTCATGAACCTGAATAAACAATGCAAATATTATAAATGTACTTATTATAAATCATCGGTTCAAAGTTGAATCTTAACCCACTTTCCAACTGTTTTTACAGTTGTTGCCCCAGCCAAGATTGATGATGTGTCAAAGTTTTCAAAGTGCCTAAAAGTTATTGTGGTTCAAAGCTTTTTTCAGAGTATGATTCAGATGAATGCCGCCTACGCAGCGACTTGCCAGCTTAACTTTGTCTCTAGGAAGGGTTGGAGGTGCAATAAATAAGAGATGGGGGTGTGGAATGCAGAGATTGAAACAGGCTCTGCTTTGAATACACGATTAGAATTAGTATTTTTTTGATTAATTTATGTGAATTGTGGCTACTGCTGGTTAAGCTGGCTGGCTTAATCTACAGTAATCTAAAGTTGTGTAACATCAAAAGTGCTGGGCAAGGATTCAAATTGTTTTTTTAATAATTAATTCAAAAGTAGTGTATTGTACACTTTTGTTATCTCATTAAGATAACAGATTACATTTCATGGCATGCAAAATCTACTCCATGTCATCCCATGGAAAATAGAACATGCATGCACAAGGAGGATTACTGCTCGAGGAAATGCTCTTTCACAAGTTGTGAGTTGTGAGACTGGGGAGGGATTGTTGTGGCCACTCGTGCGTAAATGTCACCACCAACGGCGGCACTACCTTCCATGATTAGATGTCTACACTCATGAGTTTCCACAAATGTGTTGACAGGGAGTAACAAGTAGATGCACTGCTCCCAGGTATGGTAAGACCTTCTTCTATTGGATGTGACTAGGCAAGAGCGAAAGGTGGGGGGGGGGGACTGATAAGATTAAGTAATTGAAGTTCTCTTCTCTCTTGACGTTCTCTTAGCCCTCGATTTTTTTTTTCCAGATCACATGGAGCAGGACAAAGGAGTTATGGGGTTAGGGTGCAGCACGTGTTAACAACAACTAAAGAGACCATATCACGCCTGTATTATCTGCTTTGCACTGGCTCCCTGTTAAATCAAGAATAGAATTTAAGGTTCTTCTCCTCACCTACAAGGCGCTTGCTGGTGAGGCACCTTCTTATCTTAAAGAGCTTGTAACACCGTACTGCCCTGCAAGGCAGCTGCGTTCTATAGATGCTGGGTTACTTGTTGTTCCTAGAGTTATTAAAAGTAGGATGGGAGGCAGAGCCTTCAGTTATCAAGCTCCTCTTTTGTGGAACCAGCTTCCACTTTCAGTCCGGGGGGCAGATTCAGTCAGCTCCTTTAAGATAAAGCTCAAAACTTTCCTCTTTGATACCGCTTATATTTAGGGCTGGCTTAGGTTTGCCTGGACCAGCTCTTAGTTACGCTGCTATAGGCTTAAACTGCCGGGGGACTTTTTAGGACACACCGAACTTCTCTCTCTCTCTCTCTCTCTCTCTCTCCCTCTCTCTCTCTCTTCCCCCCTCTCTCTCTCTCTCTCTCTCTCTCTCTCTCTCTCTCTCTCTCTCTCTCTCCCCTTTTACTAAAATCCACGTTGCATTAATGCACATGACTAATTCAGCTCCTTCCCGGGAGTTCTTTGTGCTTTCTCGCCGAGCAGGTCTCTGCAGATCGTAGTTCCGTCAGGACCCTGGTCCTGACTCTGGCCATGGCCCTGCTGTCACCTGCTGCTGCCGTCATCATCATCATCATCATCATCATAATTTTAAATATGATTCATATCACTATTGCCCTTTCCTAAAATCTTTGCTTTCCCTCCCCACAGTCTTCTGTGGATGGTGGTTCTATCTGACGGTGGTGGCCCCTGCAGTGGTCCTGTCATACATCTGGCCGGCTACTTGGAATTCTTTGAATAATTTCTGTTATAGAAATTGAATGTATTCTACATCTGTATGAGTCATTCTGTACACATGACATCCATTGCAGTCTGTTAGGGGTGTAACGATCCATCTATTACATTGATGTATCGATTTATATTCCTCCGATCCAACTACTTTGATCTGTGCTCGGCGAGTTGGCCTTTTGGACGACATATATCGATCTCACATTGTTTTAAAATATCGATTGTATCGATACTAGGAAATAACCCATTGGATTTAAGCACGTCAGACTTTTTTCTTAGCACTTTTAATGATGAAGGCTGTCGTGGACTGATCCGACCCACCGCCGTCCCCAGTCCCGATTCAACTTCCGGGTTTCACGGCAAAGCCGATGGGATGTTCCACAGGGGTTGAAATAGAGGGGGTTGGTAGGGGGAAACCATTATTGCAGGGGTGTTTTTTGTGTATATCACTAATACAGGTTTTTTTTCTGCTACACTGCTACAGCAGTGTTTGCACTTTATTCAAATAAAATGTGAATGCATTTGCCATTCATTGTTGTTTACTTGTTTAATTTATATTCATAATTAATTGATACTGATTCCATTACAAGAAACGACAGGAATCTAGGAAACTTCACCTGCACTGTTCAGTATCCAGGTATTTATTTCAGTCATACTGGTTGAATTTTTGGCTAAAAAGTTACTGAATCAATTTCAAGTCATCGTATCGTTCTAAATGAACCAATATCGTCCTTGAATCGTATCGACAACCACGAATCGTGATACAAATACTAACCCTTTGGGGGGTTGTTCCTGGGCCCATGTGAGGGTCTCTGGACGGAGGATGTCGCATGTGTACAGACTGTAAAGCCCTCTGAGGTAAATTTGTAATTTTGGGCTATACAAAATAAAATGAATTGAAGTAAAGATTTGATTTCCTTATTGTGCTGTTCACATTCTTAGTCCAACGGAAAAAGATTGGGGTATGGAACCAAGATGATTCAGTTGAGTAAGGCCATGGTTCTGTTTATATATCCACATCAAATGCATTCCCTAAAATCTAAAACTCTTTCAAAAATGTTTTCATCGCGCACATTCCTCCTGTCATTCAAGACAGTTGATAACTGTCATTTTTGCTCAGTACATGCAGAAAGTCTTTTCAAACCAAATTTCCTGTTTAGAATACAAAACTAGTTGGTCAGGTTTAGTAAAACATCAGAAAATACTAGATTTATGTGAAGAAAATGTATCTTGGTAATTAAGGGAGTGACGCAACTTAAGTACGAATGTTGCATGGAGGTTAAACGAGTGCTGCATTATTTACGACATAAACAACCACTTCCTGGCTGAAAGACCAGACTTTTGGTGTTCGGTATGATATTGTATTGTATTCTAATACTAACTCCCATGCTGCGCTGCGGCGTTTTCTGACTCTCGAGTGCCTACTTAAAGATTATGGAGTACCTGAAACTCGTCATTCTATTTTCTTTTCGTTTTACGCAGCTGTTATTGTGGTCAGTATGTTCAATTATCATCGCACTCATGGCGACCCACTGAAGGGTCCGGGTTGGCAAATCAAGAGATTTCTTTTATGTGGGGGGGGTTCCATGGCACCGTCTGAGAAGCGAGATTACCGAAAAACAAAACGCACGCTTTCCTGCCTGGATGAGCAGGCGAGCAACCGATTTCATGACCCGTAATCGAGTTAAGCCCAAGAAATCCTGCTGATGTGAGGGACACGTCGTCAGCTCAGTAAATTAAATCCGGCATTTCACTGCTGGCCATGCAACAGCTTGGCCTTTTTCTCCTTGGGATTTGCATCGAGTGTGTAGTATATCACAGCGGGAGGACATGAAGGCAGCACACACACACTTCATCGACGGAGAAGCCCACTCACCAGGATGAGCCGGCCGCTGTACACACACACACACACACACACACACACTGTCAGTAATATTTCTGCTTGCTCTAAAAAGCAGCTATGCGTGACTCAGTGATGTTATTACCGTAGCAACAAGTTTCCTTATTTCCAAGCCACACGTGTTGATGTGTGTGAGCTACACAGCCGTGCAATTTCTTTCCCCTGGTGTAGTGAATCTGAGTAAATCTCATGTGTTTCGTATGTGTGTCTTTGTATCAGTGTGTGAGCATAAACCCGGATTAGAGCTCTTAGCAGCAGCACTCTGCACTGACAAGTTTAATATTCACACGGCACATGTTGAATTGTGTTACACCGGCCTGGGACCGGACAGGCAGGTCAATGCTGCTCTTGGCTTACTGTAGTTGCTGCAGTTACGGCTGATTAGCTAGCAAACACAAAACAGGATAGCATTTCAGCATCCATAATTAAACGCCACAAGGACTTTAGGACAAAAAACAATGTAATATAACGTTAAAGAAACATTTTAAATATATATATATATTCCATTTTTCTATAAAATATGCTTGCTGTGAAGCCTGCTATGTTGGCAAAGCCAACCCCCCCTTGATGTTATCTTAGGGGTTCAGTTGTCTTGAAGCCACATCAGAACATAATAGACTGAAATGTGTAGTATGACAGGAATTGGCTCAAATAAAATGTGCACTACAGTGTACAAAAATGAATTGTCAGGTTTCAGAAGGTTGAATAACACAATTACTGTAAAAAGCATGAGAAGAGAGGCGGCCTCTGTAGTCGGAGTGAATTTTAATTTGGCATCCTAGGATGCATTTTTTCAGCTTTAAAGAGTTAAAGCTTTTAAAGATTCTGGCAGCAGCCACAGATGGTTAGAGTGATAAAGATGCACTACCAAAGTGTGTCTCGTATTCAAGCAAAATATGCCTGGCAAGGGTGGAAGGCAGACAGGAAACAAAGTGTGCAGAAGATAAATTCTGAATCTTAATTGGTGCTAACAGTAACAGGGATACAGGGTACAAATGTACTCGTATTCGGTACACGATTTATAGCTGTCCTTTTATTCTGTCTTCATGGATATAAATGAAAGCCTGTATTTCACTCACCCCCAAACTGATTCCATGCAGCCAAATCAACATGAGCTTGATTAACTCGGATCAGTCATCTTGCTGGAACAAAGATCCAATTTCCCCACCCTCCAAAGCTTGGGCTTGGCTCCTCACACCCAGCTTTCAAACAGCACCGCTGTGTCCGCTCTGACGATCGAGGTCATATGTGTCAGTCAAGTAACTTCCTATCGTGAGAATTACAGGAAGACTTCAATTGCATTTTTATAAAAGTAGCTGCTCTTCCTACTCGGTCCACTGGGGTCGCACTCTGAGTGGGGGCATGTGTTACACGGGGGGCACCAGGTCATTATATGACTCACATGACTGGTGACGGACTCAGGGACTCCTGGACAGACGTCCTGGGTTGGTCTGAAACACTAAACTACGGTTTTGGCACCGAGGATGTCGCGTGTGGACAGACTGTAAAGCCCTCGGAGGCAATTTTGGGCTGTACAAAAAATGAATTGAATTAAAATAAACTTCACAGGGAGCTTAAACGGTGTTCATCATAAACAAACATTTTTCATTTGTATGATTGAATTAAAGAGGTTATTGAGTACTAGCTTAATACAAATTCATTAATGGAAAGGGATTCCAGCTGTGCCTTTTAATCCTTCCTTAAATAATAGAAATGTTCAAACCTCTTTAAGTTATCATTGGTAAAGAAAAAATGAAAAGATGAAAAAAACACCTCATAAGTTGCCGTTTTTATAAATTCCTCTCCGAAGGGAATAACTTCGCAGCAGTCTCTGCAGAAGAGCGCAATACATCTTGGATATATTCTTTATATGAGGATTGCTGCAAATGTCCAATTGAAAATCCGTTCCTTTTTGAAGCAGCAGCAGATCACACAATGGAACATTAACCTGCCTCTCCTGAGCGTACCACGGTTGCTAGGTTATCGGTTATCGCCGTGTCCCACTAAGCTCGGCCTCTCCCTCGCATTCTTTTACGTGCTTTCTTCTCACACCATTGTACCTGGCTATTATCCGTAGCCTTACATCCGTTTACCAATAGGTCGACTCGACTGTTTTCATACCCTCACCCCGTCTTCACCTTGCCATCGCGTTTTTTCTGTCTCCTGCTATTTATCCTGTTCCTTTAATCTCACCTCCTCACTCTTCTTTGCAATTTACTATCTCCGTCGCAGTGTGGGAATGGTGGTTCCTTTTTTTTAATTTCCCTGCGGGCTTAAAGAGGTGTAGATATACGTGTCAGAACTTTAACGAGAATTATTAACAGTGGAGGCACATTTTCTGAGGAGGCGGGTGGATTCTGCTGGGATGCAGCAGTGCGGTGGTCAGTGAAATATAACGCAGTCCCCAAAGCACCGAATGCACTGAATGCCTTTCTTAAAACAGATTTTAAAAACAGGGCGTTGTAATCTAAATCATTAAGCGGCATCGGTGGACCCTCCAAATTCCCGTCACTTGAAAAACAACGAAGAGGGAACGTTGCATTGAGACCTACAGGCACAGCAGGCTCTGAAAAAGGAGCTCAGTTTGCTGCTGAGCCCACTGGATCCATCGTCCGTCCAGGATGGACCATGTTTTCTCATGTTTCATTTTTCATCTGAAGACGTCGGCCATATTATCTGCCCAGAGGACTCTTTTTGTTGCTGCGGTTTGCACTCCATGTGACGCCAATTCCAAATACACACTACGTGAATTAATCGCTGTTTTTGTTTTGTTGTACTGAGCTGAAACGTTATTTTGTTACTCAGTGACTTCTTTTAAGCCTCCCTGGGAGAAATAGCGATGATGCAAAAATTCTCAATTATCTTGAAGCAGTTTGTTAAACAGATGCAAGGAAGTAATTCAGCTTTCCCCAAGGATGGTTTGGGAGGCGTAACAACAACGATTTCAGTGTACATTCACTGTATTTTTTAATTTTTCACCTGTACACTTCCATATTTCTTTAGAAATATTGTATTGTACTTCCTGTTCTTCAGACAGGCTGAGCAGTGCAACCTGCATACTGCATACTGCATTGCGTCATTCCACGTTTAAGTTAAGTTTAACATAAGTTTACCGTTAGCTACACTCCCCGGTGTGTATTTACATTTGAAGGATGATATGTACATGAGACATCCAATTTTTTTAAATGAAACAATTCATGAGGATGTTGCATGTGTACAGACTGTAAAGCCCTCCGAGGCAAATTTGTAATTTGCGATTTTGGGCTATACAAAATAAAATGAATTGAATTGAATTGATGACGCATTATGCTCGTTGCGTTAGGAACATTAGAGCTGTGCACATGTGGTGCATGCGCCACGAGGCCAAGCATAACTAAGACACGGCTTAAACGTCAAAAATATCACAGAGACATTGCCCGAAATGTAAAACCGCTGTCGTCTGTCTGTCTGTAGAGACGATCAAGCACAAGATACCGCCCTGCTTCTATGGATATGTGGGGGTATGTTCAAATATGTTAGACATCCAAGGAATTTTGACTTGGCAGTTGGTGCATATAATATTAGACAGTAAGACAACATAGTGCAAGAAATATAGCACAGTAGTCAGGTTATATGCCAAAGATGGTAATGACACCGTTTAATCAAAACCAGTTGGATTAATATTCCCTAAATAGCATCACTAAAAAAAACATTAGAAAAAAATAGCTTGCCATGCAAGTAAATGCGCTTTTATCGTGTGTATGCCATGGATTTGAGGCATATTGTGTCTCACCCAGTGTGACTGTGGTTTCCCAGTTGGCTGTAAAGCGGCCACACAGAAGAAATACCCAGGACATATATCTGGATTGAAGTCCTCGTTTCCATACGACACACATCGGTTTCAGCCCCACCCCCTTTCCTGCCCGTCACATGGCAAATAAACGGGTTCAATTTTTGATCTACATGGAACAATAACAGCGGTTTCCTGTGCCTGTTTGATTTATCACTTGCCCTACGCCTGGTACCTCTGTGAGTTGCTGTCAGACGTTGAGGGGCATTGAGTTTGAGGCGAGAACACAATGGGCTAATTAACATAACTCCCAGTTGGCGCTTAATCTTTTTTGTGGCACCGTTAATGTTTTTATCTGTCCAATCATTGATACACAGTGGGGCGTTCCCCCCATTATCGTTGTACAGGGGGGTGATAAGAACTGGAAACAGCCAACAGACCAGCTCTTATTAAATGTCTTTGTTTCTTTTCAAACTTCCTGCTTTATCCTTTCCATCCCTTTTAAAATCATTCATCCTTGCTTTGTCCTCCCAATAAATCAAAGTTAACAAGTAAATCTGACATGTTGAAACAGTTTGGCGCAGTAATACCAGCGTAATCCTGTCACAGCTTTGTGTTTGTAGAGCATTTTACAACTGTTAAACTGTCAAAATAAGCTGAGCCAATCACGATCAGAACAGAGCAATCCGTCTTTTGTTACTTCTTACAATGATTAAAGACTTAACTTTGTCCTGCAGTTGACAAAGCTGGTGAGAGGTGGCTTGCTTCCATTATAAACATTAGTATTCTCGATTAGTTTAAAAGGGGAGCTAAGGCAGGAGGAGACTGTGGAGATTGGGTTCAAAATATATTTATTTCTCCGCCAAATGTCAACATTCATTTTTTTAATCCTATGAAACACGACTAAATTAGCTCTAGGACGCAATGAAATTAGTGTTTTATGTCTATTTTTTGAAAGTCAAACCTACTTCGCTGAGGTAAACCTGGTAATGGAATACCCTCAAACTTTTAAACTGGACTCAGGAATATTTATTGCTAAAATATATTAGACATAAATTTGACATTGTCATTGTAACGGTCTGTGTGGACGCTAGACTTCAGAGCTCTTTGACCTTTTATTGAAGTTCTGTTACAGCAGGCAGACTATCGACGGGGCCGAAGGGCTGGTAGGTTCACTGGGGTTCGGGCTAGCGGGGTAACCAGGGGCAGGCAGGGTCAGTAACAGGAGATCCGTCTGGGAAACCCGCTGGAGAGCCTGAAGAACAACGTGGCAGCGAGTGACTTTATGTCACCCCCCCCCCCCCCCCCCCCGGTCAGCGACAGAGGAGGACAGAGGTTATGCGGCCCACTGATATAAACCTTCTACTCTCATGTTTGCCTTACACAAACAGCAATAGTCGCTGAACGACATCTTGTACACATAACTTTCTGACCGATCGGCTTCTTCCGCGTAGAACTTCTGTCGCTAGGAACAGGCGCTTCGACAGACATTCGTAGCGCCCAATAAACGGCTCTGGGCATTCGTAAACCCCGCCTCCAATACGAGGAAATGAACATGTGGTTTCCAGACCCCGTCTCATTTGAGATCAGGGTATGACGTTAGCCAGGCTACGTCCACACATGCTCGGTTTAAAATAAATCTCCGTCCACATGAAAACGCAAAAACACACACAAGGTGGGTTTTGCTGTTTCCAGTGTTATCACATTTTCAGGTTACCCTTCAGCTGTTAACAATAGGAGCATATAAAGGTGAAGACACACAGGCAAAATGAAATAAAACGATATTATTGCTCTAAGAGATGTGCATCCATCATCTTGCAATGCATTGTTTGCCTGATGTCTCACTCCACCACAGTATAATAACATTTTTTTCCAGTTAACCTTCACGCGGTTCTAAAAAGAATGAACCACTATTGTGTGGATTTTCTTTTTGATGTGTATGTGCAGCAGTGATTTCAGATTTTAGATTATTTTACACTAAGCATAATAGATGGGACACGTGACCTCATTGTTAATACAAATAGCATTCTAATACCTCTGTCGGGCACATTAGGGTTCTATTTAACATCCACACTTAAATGGTTGCAAATGATTCCGATTACGTCAATGCAAAATAAAACGCTAGTTTCCATATGACAAATGTCTTTTTCTAGAAAAATTTTTTTCTAGAAAATTCATTTTCTATCAACTCTGAAGAGTAGTAGGTGCTTCTGATATCTCTGGTTGTCACGGCATCAGGCCTCTCTATCATAGACAGCATCCTTGCACTTTGAATGGTTATTACTGCTCCACGCTGGAACACTTACACAAGCGTAGATTTCTGAGGTAGTGCTTGCACCCAGAAACAGTTTGTTGAGTATCTGCTATATCTGTGTTAAATTAGTCCAAGCAGGATGCATAACATGAATTGGCCCTATTGGTCAATAGATGGGTTATGTTTTATACAAAGATACCCATTTTACTTGTCAGGGACAAATCCCAGCTTGGACCACTTTTAATACTGTTCATATCATCCACTATGTTATTTTCCTGGAGAATGTGAGAAAGCCTTTATATTTTTGTAAATGTGAAGCAGATGAGACACAAATGAATGGAACCCATTTTTCTGAGATCGTCTTTCACTTCCAGTTTCCAGCAATGTGAGCCTCCCTACCCGTCTTCATTGAGGCTGAATAAGGTTCAGCAGAAACGCCGCAGGGCTTGATGGAGTGAGGGACCAGGCTAGGCACGATGCCGGAGAGCGGGTGAAGTGGGAAAAGTAGGGACTTTATTCACCCAAAGTATTTACACAGTAGGATGGGTGACAAAATCAAACAAAGTGACAAGTAAATGAATGTAACTTTGAATTGTAAGCTTAACCTAACATATGACCATACATGCATATGTATGTACATGTATGTATATATGTTAACATATACGTATATACTGTTATATACCCATTATAACGGCGTCATTTCTTCTCTCATTAGATCAACGTTTTATTGTTTTTCTTTGCATGTTGTGACCCAACTATTTGATCCTGTTTGAGGGACCGTCCTACAAATGTCACTCACAAAACAGGTAGCAAACATTACATATTACATATAGTTGCCATATGAGCCATGATTATGACTACCGTAAATTCCGGACTATAAGCCGCTACTTTTATCCCATGCCTTGAACCCTGTAGCTTATTTAACGGTGCGGCTAATGCATGATTTATTTTTATTTTTAAATGGGCTAACGCACGAGAGCTATAGAGATAATGCTTCGAGGAAGACGTCTGATCATATTCAAACATGGAAAATACACGTAGGAATGCATACGATGCAGCATTTTAGTTACGGACAACCAAACCGAGCAGCTGCACGGTAACTTGGCATTAATGAATCAACGGTGAGATGTTAGACAGCAATGTGAAGAACTTACTTGATGTAAAAAGACGACAAAAGCTTTCAGAGAAAATGAAAGCAGACGGCCTGACCTTGAAAACATTCTTGAATACTGGGTGAGCACACAGAGCGCAGACTGCCGAGGTGCAGATCTGACTGAAAGCCAAAATAATCCAAAAAGAAGAGTGAAGATTTTAGAGGTGGACCATAGTGGGGTCTCAGATTTATAAAAAGGAAAGCTTGTACATGTACACATTTCTTTCTCGTGCGGATAGTCAGGAATGTATGCTATTATGATTACAGGACCTTTTCAGTGGCAGAAATGGGATTCCATAGGGTTTTACATTTATCTATATGTTTCTTTAACGTTTACACGCATCTTGCCTTGTTTGCAGATTTTTTCTTTCTACTGTTTTGTGACTGAGCGAGTTACATTCGCTGGTTGATGGCAGTCACTGTTTTGCCAACATTTCCTCTTCAGTGATGTCTGGCTTCCCTGCAGAGTCGCTGGTCATAATGTTCTGTTGACCGGGTGAATTATAGTCAATTGATTGCATAATCAACCCACACATTCATCATAGATGCCGTTCCCCATGGCAACCCTGCTAAATGAATTAGTCCCTCGCTCGTCTTCTACCTCCCACTGACTCCTGCATCGCCCCTTTAATTCTTTCAGTCGCTTAATCTGTACCTTTCTCTGTCACTCGTGGTTCCTTGCCCCTGTCTCTATCTTTCCCCCTCCATCATTCTCACTTCTTCTCGCTATTCTATTTCTACCTTTCCCTTTGTCCTTTCTTGTCCATTTACTATTAGCTCCCCCGCTGTCTGCCTCTGGGTGCCCCGTGTCTTCCCCTATCTGTTAATCTATCTGTCTAGACATCCTCCCACCTCTGCCTGTCTCACTCCCTCTCATTTACTTTCACCCTTTTTTGGCTTTGGTTTGTCCCTTTTCTCTGTCTTTCCTTCTGTCGCTCACCAGTCAAGGCAGTATAGACCTGTAGGGAACACAATGCACCCGATGCTCTGAACTGATAATATACCTGTGCATTCATTCTTGTCTTTTTGGCACCTCACATGCATCGTAGCCTTATATTTTTATGTAGTAAGTTTTAGTACTTTAAGTATAAAGCTAATGGGATCCAAAAATATAAAAAAAGCTAATGAAGCTGGCTCAGGGGCCTGTACCATGTGACCAGGGGGCCTGTACCATGTGACCAGGGGCCTGTACCATGCATCATTGCGGCTTCACCTTTTCTTCCACATCCTGTGGACATCTCTCTCTCTCTCTCTCTCTCTCTCTCCATATCCAACGTGATTGGTTGTTCGGTGCTGACGTCACTCTTTTATGTGCACGCGCGCGCAGTAATCAGAGTTTGAGGATCAAAGCCTGGGTTGACAGTCAGTTGATAAGCGGCATCATGGTACCAATAAAGCCTGATTGCTTCGGTTTGGTTTTGTCGATTCTGAACCAATTCTGGAAGCCTGAGTTTAATGAACCAGCTTCATGGTGCAGGCCCCAGCAGTAACACGGCAGTAAAACAGTAACATCACTGGTTAATAAAATAACCAGCCTACAAGAACATTTCTATCCTCCTCCTGCGCGTTAAATCCAATGAAGTTGTCTTGTTTTCGGTGGTGATGGTTTTGGCTTCGCGCTCTGTGTGTTCAGCCCAGTAAAGCACGTTCTCAAGTGCGGGCCATCAGCTTTTGTCGTCTTCTCCGACAGCCAGATTGGTACTTAAATGCTGCATCATATGCATTCTTACGTGTATTTTCCATGACAAGTGTTTGAATATGATGCTCAAAATGGCTGTTTGAAACACAATCCAAACCTCTTCCTCACCGGATTATCTCTTGCACCTGTCTGTCTCGCTCTCGCAGGTTAGCATTTAAAAAAAAAAGATAAATTAGCCGCACCGCTGTATAGGCCGCAGGGTTCAAAGCGTTTCCCTCAAATACAACACCGACAGGGGAATGAAAACAGAGGAGCAGGTAGGAAACCTAACATGAAGATTTTGGGACGTCCACATTTGAGGCATCATGTTATTCTGACACTTGATTAGTGGGATAAATGTTACATTTACTAAAAGCCCACTTGTCCGACAGCCAGTTATCCTGAGGAAAAAAATTGTTACCAAAATGTATTTGTATGTAAAGCATGTGTCTAATCATTATACAAAGGAAATCATCTTCATCTGACCTTGGTAAGTTGGAACGTATTCGGAGCATCACGACTATATATATAAGTTTACAAGCTACTTTGGAACTGTTCGTCTCTCACTTGACACTGGTGCAAAATCATCAAAACAGGATATTTCAAGTTTACAAATAGGAGACACAGTAGTGTGTCCGCCCAGGAGCGGGGCAAAGATCGGAGTTTAACAGAGCTAATATTTCTCAGAGGCAGATTTAGCCTGGATGCCTAACCAATCTAATTGGTTGCATTTGGCCTCAAGTGTTGGACTGCAGTTCTTTGTGTGTCTAATTAAGCAACAATCAATCAAGTTCAAATTGAACAGCCTGGGTTGGTGGTGTTAAGGACCCAGATGCCGTAAAACAGCCAGTGAATCGTTTCGACAAGCTTTATTCCAGAGATATCTCAAAATACAATGAACAAAGAACTGCGTACAGGAGAAAGGCAGACAGGAACCACAGCAGGATAAAGCAGTTCTCTTATGACATTGTATTCTCCTAATTCTACACACTGGACCTTTTAGCAGTTATCTGTCTAGTTCAAAACCTCCAATCTATTTTAAAATAAAAGCTTTCCAGTTGTAGGCTGTCATTGTTAAACATCTACTGCAAGAAAGGAGCTTAAAACAAAATCAAGAGAACAGTGAAGTAGAGGCAGATGTTGTGAGAAAGGTTGAATACATCCATAAATTAAAAAAAACTTGGGACACTCACAGTACATTGTGCGTGAATCAGAGAGACAATACCGATCAGGTTTAACAATGAAATGGACCAAGGACACAGGGCCAGGGAGACCGCAGGACATAGCCAGGTTTAAGGCAGGGTGGGATTTTAACAGATCCCCGAATTAAGAGAGAGGGTCTGCTAGACCAAAGGATAGGATCGAGGGAAACCGCAAAAAATCAATTTAGTTGCAGAGGGCCACCTCACAAAACAACAATTACAGGAGTGACAGGTCACACGCTGAAAAATAGTCAACCTGACTCCCGTTAGACCTTGAAAGAGAGGTGTCAGCTTGACGCGTCCACCTGGACATGAACATGTTCCTGTTGAGCCAGGTAACGTTAAACTAAGGAAAGACAGACACGTTAAGCCAGGTCATGAAAGTAAAGGGACTATAATACGCTACGGCAGTCCTCTGCAAAAGGGGACACTAATGTGACCTAACATTGCCATGGAATTCACTTTCACCAGTTACATGCATGCTTAGCAGGCTCGTTTACAGCTTCAAGGAGCTTTGCTCTGCTTGTACCGTGTTAAGGTCAGGACGGCGATATGACGCCTCAGCAGAGGACGACCGCTGCCCCATATGCTGCAGGGTTGTCACTGGGATGCGTCGTTTAGCTGCTGCAGTTCCAGTGACTATACTAATGCCCAGAGTAATGCTGAGGTGAGAAGTGGTGTCTAGAGAGGATAATGAAATGATAAGGGACCCATATTGGATAAAGCCCACTATCGAGGGTGAGAAATGAGGGGGAAGTAGAGCCAGTAGTTCCACATGGAGATATTACAGCATAGATTTAAAACGGTAAAGCAGTGAATCAGTGCGAGCTGCAAGCCTCCGTGTTTGTAGCGTTCAAGACGTAGTCATAATGACAATGAGAAATGGTTGAATGTGAGCTGTGAGGTCTTTCATTTTGATCTATCATCTATATTTTCATGTGTTATGAGTTAAAGGTGCAGATAAATTCTCAGGCCACTTTTATCCATGTTCCTCTTACGCTTTCTTTCCCCTTGCCTCTGTCACTCTCTGTCAATCTCTCCGTGTCTCACTCTCTTTTAAACAAGGGTGTGAGGAGACTAATTATACAGATGCTATTCAGCCAGTTCCCATGGTGACTGCTCTGTTGCAACGTGGTCAACTGCAAAATGCTGCAAGCCTGTTTTTGGCCTCTTCTCCGAAAGTCTAATAACTTTGTATATCTGGACAATTTTTGTCAGGATAAAAGGCAACCCCTGTGCTTGTTCTGATCAATCAGTTTATATGAAGCTTAGGCGAACATTCAGCCAGGAAGACTGGACAGGCTGTTCCCTGGAGGTCTCCTCTCTCCCTCAGGGCACACGGCCAGCTGATTAAGGGCGGGGTCGAGTAGTACCAACCAGACGTGGGTGACGTTACCGTAAACCAATTGCATCATTGCCGGCCAATGTTAAAAGACTGTTCTCTTGTGCTGTCATCATTTCAGCACGCACCGAAGGCGACCCGCCACCACTCCTGAAAACTCCAATACACAGCAGAACCTGGCATATCAGGAAATTGGAGCCACCTCTTCGCTACCACCACTAGCAGTGTCTGGACTGCCAAAGGGAGGGATGTGCCTCATCTCGGCTCAGCATCCCGGCCCCTGGTCTACCGACGGCAGGATGGAGTCCAAGCCCCAAACACATTGCGAAATCAATATTCATGCCTCTTATAACAATAATAATACAGGAACAAGAAACACTCATGCTAAGTGTGGGGAGATTGCTGACACAGGCTTTAAATTATGGAGAATTAGCTCAACCTGATGCACCAGTTGGAATTCTGCCTCCAAGATGGTCAAATGTGTGTAGTTTTGTGTTTAAAAAAACAAACAATTAAACAACAGTATATAAAATACACATTTTAAAAGTGATTCATTAATCGCCATCATTGACATTAATTAATTAAACAAAAGGTTTTTAATCTACATACAGCTCTAAAATAAATAAATACAAAACACACACAAAAACAAACCCTACAAAACATGGATACCAGTCTAAAAACACTATGTGATAGCCTAGTGTGGACAGCAATCATAGACAGTTTCATAATGATAGAATACGGGATACTACTCCACTGGATTTTGTTTGTTTTCTTTTGTTCTGTTTTTTATCATTTATCCTGCCCTGTAAAGCGACTTTGAGTCCTTGAAAAGCGCTATATAAAAACAATGTATTATTATTATTACTCCAGTAGGAGAGGCTTTTATGCAGATCTCACGGCAGAGAAACGGCAGCCATGAGAATCTGATTTTTGTTTCCTAAATCCAAGTCTGGTTGGACGAATTGCATGGCTCAAATGCTATTTTTGATTGTCTGTTCCTATTGGATGCATATACTTGCACGCGTCCATATGCCCGCGCATAACAACAAGCTAATTAGCATTGGCTTCAGTCGTTGTCCGCAGTTGCATGTGTGACGTATGCCTGATAATGCGTCTCTGATATTGTTCAGGGGGCCGCACGAAGTGTGCCGGCGGACCGTAATTTGGGGACCCCTGATTTACATTAACTTTAGCTATATTAGGATTAGGATTAGCTAGTTGGGTCATCCAACATAATGTGCTAATTGAATCTTGCAGTAATCTTGTGCAGTAAGGTAACCTGAATTGTATACGTATAGTATTGTTCAAGTCACCTTTGTTTCTCTCTCCCAGGTTTTTTTTTTTTGGTGATCAGACTCCCTACTAGTCTGGCTAACGTCATACCCTGATCTCAAATGAGACGCGGAATCAACAAGATTCTGCCAGCGCATATTCAACGTCATTGTCTTGCTGCACCCTCCCCGCTCTGTGATTGGTTCCCTATCTCAGGGGAAAATTTGCTCCATGGTTTCCAGGCTGCGTTGCAGCGCGAAATAAATCGCGCGCGCAAGGCAGCCTGGGAAAACCCAGGCTAACTCCCTACAGTATCCGAACACCAATTCATTGTTCCGGAAGATTTCATGTAGCAATTAGTAGAGGGTGCAGTTCTACTCGCCGGTCAGAGTTACCCCTACAGTAGTGCGGTTGAGGTCGATGTTAGTAGCAAGCTATCTCAGGCTGCCAGATTCTATCAACCCTCCAGCTTACAGAACCCAGCCACATTGTGGCCATCCTAACATCATCATTGAGTCTTCAGTAACAGTGCTAGTAAAAGTGACTACTTTATGTGGCTTTCCTTTTCAAACATTTTGTTCCTTGTGGAGATTTCCCACTGAAAGGGATTTTGAAAAGGTCTACTCATACTTCACAAAACCCATCATCTCCAGTGGGGTTTTTTCTTATCACATGGCTGCTGAGAAGGAAAGGTTACAATGCAATAGCTGACTGATCGTCTGTTCCTGTGTTGTCATAATTCAACATACATTTTCTTGAAATCTTTGGATACATTATCATAATGATAATAATGGGACTAGCAGCTACGTGTGGCGCTACACCAAAAGTCATGAGATTGTCCAAGTATGTATTTCCTAGTGACCTTCAATATTTATTGTAAGGTTCATAGCAGTCCATACAATAGTTGTGGAGATATTTCTTTTCTGAACATTCTGAACAGTCTGACACTGCCTCTGCACTGCACCAACCTTCGGTGGTTTTACTCTGCAAACATAAACCGCTGCCTCAAAACAATGTGCAACACACTGGCATGACATACAAATAGTGGCTTACAATAAGAGAAAGTAATATATCTTCAGAGATAAATCATAGAAATATCCATTGAATAGCTTAAAAATATACAGAAAAATATAAAGTATTAATCATGATATTTTAATAGCTGGATCTTAACATTCCCCTCTAATTTACAGCATTCATCTCACATTCCAATCATCCATCTAAATCTGGGAACTCTACTGCCACTGGAAATTAATGACATGTAACGGCCTCCATAAATACACTTCTAATTATCTTTGGTTGACCCCTCTGTGCACATCGACTTTAGCGTAATAACATCATAAACACTGGAGAACGTATGTATGTGTACAGTGTTATAGGCACAGCATTTAGAACCATGGAGGCATCGTTATAATATCGCTGTAACATGCTTTGCCAATTCTTTAATGGAGAATCCCTGTTGACCTTTATGCCTGTTGCCGTAGCAACTTATTGATGGACCCAACAAAGGAGTGAGTGAATGATTAAAAACTGCAGAGTGAAGGCACATGCCAGAGCATGAGGAGATTAAATACTTCCACATGTTTGCTTCTTCTGTGTTTACAAAAAATGTACAATTAGAATTCTCTCTTTGGTTGGCGATATTTATTTTGCATACTCCAGCTTGACAATCTTGAAATGGGGTAGTTGCAACTTATGCTAATTTTTCAGAACTAGGCAGCAGCGCAGCTCCGCCAAACTAAAGTAAGCTTCACTTAATACACATTATTATTATATAGTGTAAGTAATAAATTGTGTTATGGTCATTCACCACAACAATTCAATGCACCCTGTTACATTAGGTGTCTTTAGGTAAAGTGACAACGCCAGCATCGGGTGGGGCGTCTCTCAAAGGCTGGCTGCACTGCCGCGCTGCCTCCAATCTTGCCAACGGCCTCACTCTCCAGCCACCAAGGTACCTGCATGACAGACAGACATATACGCACATAAATACACGGCAGAGGCCCTGGGGCTGTCACAACCCCCCCATAAAGACAAGAGTCCCAACCGGAACCTGGACACCTATGGCACAGACAATCCTTGCTTATCTTACAGTATACTTATTAGGGCTGTCAAATGATTAACATTTTTAATCAAATTAATACGAGTTTTCAGTGGATTAATCATGACTAATCATGATTAATCCACATATGCAACGTTTCCCGGGAGAAATAACAAACCGGGAGGTGTCCGGGTGATAGGTGTAAAAAACGGGAACGTTGGCAGGTAAAACTCCAAAAAAGTGCGCTGAGCGGGCTGCCTCTCTCGCTCTCTCTCTCTCTCGCTCTCCATGGGCGTAAATCTGATCTAACAGTAGGGAGGACAATAAACATAACATTTCTGAAGGGGACACAAACAATAGACCATTTACGCAAAAAATGGAAATACGTCACAGTAGCGTTAACCCACTTCCGTTGTATGGTTTGTTGAAGGAGAAATGGCAGCTAACGGTAACGTTAGTTTTTTCGACAAGCCTGACTTCTCTACCAAAGTTCACCAGCGCCGATGTGGTGAAGAGTGTGGAGATAAATGTGTCCACTAAAGGCAAAAAACTCGACGAGGGATATAAATTCTTCCACGAAGAGTGAACCCTACCACGCTATCGGTTGCCAGGGGCAACATTGTACGAGCGAGCGACACAGAGACGGACCTGGAAAGACATTGCGGAATTATAATAACTATTAAACGTAGAAATCACGAGGAAATTAGTAAGAAATGGAGAAAAATGCAGCGAAAGAAAAGTGACCTTACAAGGAGAAACTTACTAGCAGCGCTAAGCGGAGCTATTTAGAGAAGCTGGCTGATATTGACAACGTCGACCCGTACGAACAGCCTGGAACACAGCAGAAATTGCGACTGGTCGACTGTGCCATTTTTCGTATCTGCCGCTACGATAACAGGAAGTTCTACTACGCTACAATGACGTATTTCCGTTCGAAAAATGTCGAAGTGTGTAAATGGTCTATAACGTTAGCTAGTTGTAGTGGGGGCATATCCAACAAGCTATTAAACAAGCTGGGTAACATTACATTATATTACACGAGCATAGCAGACTAATTCATTAATTACTCAGCATCATTTGTATTTGAGAAAATAAAAACTTCATCCGATGTTTAATGTGAATAAAATAGCCCTAGACCGCCTACTTACTACGTTCCTGTCACTACCATGTGACTGAGAGTCGAGTGCAGACCAAACCACTGTGAGGCAAGGGAGGGGGGACTCAAAATGTTTCGAACCTTAAAAAGCATTTTTGGGGGTTTGTAATGTTTTACGTCTTACACAGATATTCTAAGTATACATTATTATGTTATTTAAAATATACACCATTGTTTAAATGATATTTCTAGAGGGGACAACCCTTAGATGGGGGGTCCTGACCCCCCTGGGATTTACGCCCTCGTCTCTCTCTCACACTCACACACACACACACACACACGTCCACAGCGCGGCAGGCGGAAGGGGGAGAGAGCGGTGTCGTTTCTCTTGTTTAAATGATGAAATATGCTGTATACATGTCACTAGATTTGTCTCTAGTCGCTTTTGACACAAAAGTCGCCAGGAGGAGGATTTGTGTGTTATAATAGTCCAACCACAACCGCATTTCGGACACATTCCTGACCTGAATAATTTGTCACACTGCGCATGCGTGAAATGCGTTAAAAAAAATTACGTAATTAATGACAAACATCTAATTAACGCCGTTAGTGCACTATTTTTGACAGCCCTAATACTTATACAACCCTTAAACACAACCGGAAGGAATTATGCCACCGCAACTAGTGATACAGGTCCCTGGACAATGCGTCAGCAACAATATTTTCCTTCTCTTTGATGTGACGTGTATCCAAACAGTACAACTGAAGAAGCAAGAACCATCTGATATTTCTCTGATTCAGACAGCTCAGCAAGTTCAAAAACGTGAAAAGGTTGTTGTTCGTATAAAGTATCACAGGCCCTGAACTCACATATACCTACAAACCGTTGCAACGACCAAAATCACCGCCAAGGCTTCCTTCTCTGTAACAGAATAGTTCAACTGATGCTTGGAGAAGAAACTCACAGTCCTGTCTCTCCCGCCAACTCATCCTCCTGTATCAGCACCGCCACCTGCGGCCACGTCACTGGCATCAACCTGCAGTTTAAAACTGCTACCCAAGTGTGGTGCCACGAGAACTAGAGGATAACACATTGTCTGCTTTACAGCCTTAGAAGCCCTTTGACAAACGGCGGACCACATATATCTATCTAAACATACCCCCTGAAGCGGTATTGCCTAAACAATGAGTGAGCGCTATCGATCCTTTGGCTCTGCCTCTTAGACGGGTGTGAATAATATGCAATCAACAGATTATTCTGCTTTGAAACCTGTCGCATCGGCATATAGGGACCCATATATTTAGCGTTAAACTCATTACAGGTAACAGACTTCATCACCTGGACTGAAAACGTGCTTTTATTCTATCTTATCGAAATTTGATTTGGCCAACTCCCCGGCTGAGTAAAGTCTGTGGCAGAACCTGTGGCAGTATGGCCAAAAATCCATATCACAGTATTCAGAAAGATTCAGAAGCGATCCCGGTAGGTGACTGTATTGCTTTTTCAAGTAAACACTTCAATTCATTGACACCAAAAAGCACTGCTTTCATTGCTCGCTGGCCAACTTGCTGCGAGCACCCGCCGGTGAGTTAGCGTGTTAGCTTGTTAGCTTGTTATGACCGGCAGTGTTGCCACTAGAGGCAATACCAACAACTCGACAAACTTCTCCAAAACCCTTCGAACAGACTGTTTTATTTTGGAGTTTCGTGTTTCTGGTTTCCCTGGGTAACTTCACTTCCTGCGTTGTCCTGTCTTCCCCTGTGATTGTGTGCGGCGACCTCCGGATTCCACCGTGCCGCAGCGCAACGCTTTCCGCGCTGGGCAGCATTGACCTCCGCAACTCCTCGTGCCCCCGGCTCTCCCAGTCCCGGCCCCGTGACTCCTCGTGCCCCCGGCTCTCCCGGTCCCGGCCCCGCGACTCCTCGTGCCCCCGGCTCTCCCGGTCCCGGTCCCGGCCCCGCGACTCCTCGTGCCCCCGGCTCTCCCGGTCCCGGTCCCGGCCCCGCGACTCCTCGTGCCCCCGGCTCTCCTGGTCCCGGTCCCGCGACTCCTCGTGCCCCCGGCTCTCCCGGTCCCGGCCCCGCGACTCCTCGTGCCCCCGGCTCTCCCAGTCCCGGCCCCGTGACTCCTCGTGCCCCCGGCTCTCCCGGTCCCGGCCCCGCGACTCCTCGTGCCCCCGGCTCTCCCGGTCCCGGTCCCGGCCCCGCGACTCCTCGTGCCCCCGGCTCTCCTGGTCCCGGTCCCGCGACTCCTCGTGCCCCCGGCTCTCCCGGTCCCGGCCCCGCGACTCCTCGTGCCCCCGGCTCTCCCGGTCCCGGCCCCGCGGCTCCTCGTGCCCCCGGCTCTCCCGGTCCCGGCCCCGCGACTCCTCGTGCCCCCGGCTCTCCCGGTCCCGGCCCCGCGGCTCCTCGTGCCCCCGGCTCTCCCGGTCCCGGCCCCGCGGCTCCTCGTGCCCCCGGCTCCCCCGGTCCCGGCCCCGCGGCTCTTCGTGCCCCCGACTCCCCCGGTCCCGGCCCCGCGGTGCCTGGTCGTTCACCTGCCCTCCCGTCCCTTCGTCCTCTCCCCCCCGCCCTTGACTGTTTTAAAGGCCGTCTGGCATCCGGCCCTTGAGGAGGGGGTGGGGTCAGAGGTTGGGCCGGTGCTCCTGAGCCCGGTCCTTCCTGCCCCGTCGCCGCCAGAGAGGCCGGCCGCCGACCCCGGCGCCCCAAGCCACGCAGCCGGAGCCGCCGACCCCGGCGCCCCAAGCCACGCAGCCGGAGCCTCCGAGCCCGGCGCCCCAAGCCACGCAGCCGCCGCCAGAGAGGCCGCCGCCAGAGAGGCCACCGCCAGAGCGGCCGACCCCCCGAGTCTGCCACACCCGGCCGTCGTCACGGCCGGCCCCCCGAGCCCGCCGCGTCTGGCCGTCCGCACGGCCGGCCCCCTGAGTCATCCACGTTTGACTGGCGTAGCCCGGAGACCCGGAGGTCCGGTCGCCGCACCGTGGAGGTTCACCGTCCTCCAGACCGTCCGCCGGCTCACCCGCCACAGTTCCCCGGAGGGACCGCCGCCTTCGGATCCCCACCCTCCCGCCCCTTGTCTGTTCTGTCTGCTTGTCCGCCCTCCCCTCAGGCCTTCTCAGGTATTTAAGCCCTGTGTGTCTGTTACCTCTTGTCGCGTCATTGTCTCGTGTTAGGTGTCGTTATCGGAGTCTGTGTTTCTGGCCTGAGCCGTGTTTTGCCCCACGTGGAGTGTTGAGTTTGACTTTGCAATTAAAGTCTTTTGGTTTGAAACCCTGCGAGTGCGTCTCCCTCCTTGCGGTTCACCCCGACACAATCCCTGACAATGTCATAAATTGGAACAAACATTTTTGTTCCTCACAGTGTGAATCTTTCTGACTTTGGTGAACCATTAACTTTTCTTCAAGCGTCACCATACAATATTTGGTTTTGATTCAATGTCTTTAAGATTAATCCCATTATTTATCCTTGACCAAAATTATCTATTAAACATTTCACTTTGTCTTATACTTTATTTTTTTCTTTATTTTATTTCCATCAACCAAAGTTGAACCACTTTGGGTTAGTTCTAATTAGCAAATGCTGCCATGTGTAAGGTTCCGTGTTCGGTGCTTGGTGAAGCAGGCTCTGTCTCAAGGTCCATCGTCAAAATAAATCTGAATAGATGATTTGATTTAAATGAAATCAATAAATCATTAAAAATTCAGCTGAGGGTTTGGGGTGTGGTTAGACTTTGCGTAAACCACACCGCCTACCTGATTTCCCTTTTGACTATTACGCAACACATCTGATAAACAATTCATGGCGATTGGGAACGCTTTTAAGATTTGGTTTTCTTCACACATGCTAACAAGCTAAAGTAAGATGACAAAGAACTGAATGTTAGCATCATCTCTGTGAGAATGTAAGCATAGACATCACAGTCTTTCAGTAAGCTTTAACCATGATGTCAGATTGACTTCTTAGCGGAGTCAGCAATGGCAGCGTGGAAGGAGATTATATGGTAAACTGACCAATGACACCCCTATTTGGTAACTTGAATTCAGTTATGTATTCAAAGTTAAATAGTGCAGTTCCACAGGTACTGAGGGCATCATGTACATACATTTATGAATGTAGTGTTATCAGCACCACGGAAAACGTGCAGAAAGTGAACAGACCTCTCTCTCTTTCTATCATGGATCAGCCAAAAGTCAAAAGAGTGAAAACAAAAATTCAGTGACAACGTCAAGTCAAGGTTTTCGGACTCTTCAGTGGTCAGGTGTATAAGGGACGGATGGGAGGAAGAGAGCAGGGCAGGAATAGTGGAGGACTGAGAGAAACCAAGAGAAATGCTGGTAGGCTTCGGAAAAAGACAACGTCCCCACCCAGAGGATGTGGACATGTGGAGGTGTCTAGGTGTCTTCATCGACAGACTGAACTGGAAGGCGTACAAGAAGGGGATGAGTTCACTGTTTTTCTTGAGGAAACTTTGATCCTTCAGGAAGATGTTGGAGATGATCAGTCAGTTGTGGCCAGTGCTCTGTACTTTACCATTGTCTGCTGGGGGAGCAGCATTGGAGCTAGTGACACCAACAGACTCAAGAAGCTGGTGAAGAAGGCCGGCTCTATCGTTGGCTGCTAACAGGAGCTTCCGGAACAAGTGGCGGAGACGAGGACACTGAAAACAATTGTCCATATTAGACAACCCTGACCACCTTCTTATCACCTGCAGAGACAGTGGAGCACCTTCTCCAACAGGATGATCAAGTTCCGCTGTCACAAGGAAAGATAACATTCCTGCCAACTGCAATAAGACAGCTTTGGCTAAATAAAGTTTAATTGAATAACCCCTCCACTACTGTCTTAATTTAATTTTCTAATTCAATTGTATACCTATTACACTCCACTGTGAATCATTATATTTCACATTCACTTTAATTCAATTTATAATGTTCTGCTCTGCTTTTTATTGTATGTTATTGCACAGTGTAGATATTGTGCATTTTTCATTACTCATTTTAATTCCTGTATTGTGTTGCTACTGTTACACACAAATTCCCCTCTTGGGGTTAATAAAGTATCTATCTGTTATTGCCCTGTGTTGATCGTCTGGCTCGTATTACTGCTGCCATTTCACCAGGAGGCCTATGCGATGAAACCTGCTTTCTTGTTAACACCTGGTTAAGAGTTCGAGAGTTTTCACCGCCAATAGGAGATGCGCTTCAATGGGCGTTTTCGGTACATAACGCGAAATACATAATTAGGCAAACTATGTTGTTCTATAATAAGCAGAAAGTTGTGTGTCCGAGACCTAGAACGACTATTTATAAGATCAGATAATTTATATAGGAATATTCTTGTGTCACCACATCAAAGAGTTAAAGAGTTTGCTGATAGAGGATGCTATAATGTATCAATTTATACTAATTTACAATCATTGCAGCTCATTAACCTGAGATTCATCATCAACCTCGTTAGGGCCACGGTGCAATAAATGAGTCTTAGGAGGCGGCTTTAGTAAATAATATGATCATTTGCTAGAATTGACTTCATGTACTTGGAAAGACATTTAGCCCTAAGATGTTAGTTTTCTGCATCCAGTAAATAAAATAGATAATTCGTTGCGTGAGAATGTTGATAATTTGTTGTTTGCACTGGGTAAATATTGATTTCCATTACACATACTGTAACCAGTCAAAAGGGTACCGTCTAAAAACTCAATCAATTGAATATGACTGTCCAATCATTTGGACGGGTACTGTATATAGAAAGTGACTATGCAGGTCTAAGTGCGTATCTAAAAGGTAGTGTTAGTTTCATGTTTTTATGTGTGGGTCTGTGTGCGTCTATTGAATACATTATTTGTCACACTAAAAGACACACACTCAGCCTTTTAGAACTTGATGAATATGCAATGCCTTGTACAAACTGACGAAAGACAAATGATGCAATGTGCTGGAACTTTCCAAAACCCCTCTAACTGGACTGCTTCAGAGTGTGCGTGCATGCACTATTTTTTGTGAGAGAGGGAAAAGGAAATTGACTACTGGATACATGAATGAAAGAGTGAGACCGGCTGACAGCGTGTGGCAGCTGCTGGAGAGCCAGTGTGTAAAGTGCCTGCTGTGCATATGGCTAGGTGTACATGCTGGCAGCTGTACTGAAGAACTATCTAATAGCTTCCATTTAGCAGGTGGCCATTTACATCTTCCTGAGGTAAAGTGACCCTAATTGCTTCGAAATGTTTTCATCTGCAGCGGAAGCCATTGCTTCGAAAAGGACACTGCCGCTTGAGAGGTTTAGAATTTTTCAGGCAGCACAGGGATGTAGCAAATACAAATTCAATCTAATATATGTGTAATCTGAGATTCATTTACCGTAAACATGGACTAGTTCATATATTTACACAGAGGCCAGTCACTGCTTATGAGCAGCGTCTTGAGTTGACCTTCAAACTTTGTTAATATCTCCTAAAAATAAATTTATGTTGCACAAAAACAATGACATTTTAAATGAAATGCTTTCGTTAATTAACGGAAACAAATCTATACATGCTGTATGAGGACAAACATCATTGTCATGAAAACTATGGCAATGATATGCTTGGCGTAAACAAATAGAAATGTACACGGAATGCTCTGCATTAGATATCTTACAGAAAGCTTCTCCCTTTGATAAATAGGTGCAGGTCAAAAGGGGATCTGGTGCATGGAGGCAGTGGCCTTGTAAAACCCTCAAGTACAGACTTCCATCTGTGATACTTGTTCATCGTGAGATAGACCTTGATAACTGTGAGGAAAGATCCATAGATGCTCGATGACTTCTTGAACAAAAACCGCTCATCTTTTCTGATACTCAAAGACGAGAAGCTTATACACTCGATGCTTATACAGTATTATGGTAACTTACTTGGCAAGCCGCTGTGACATAATGAAACAATGACCTTTCTAATGGCATTACCAAATAAACTGTTTTTAATCTGTCAGATCATTGTACGATATTGAATCCGCTTAAGGAGACTAGTACGTCAAATAGGTGGATACGGGATGTCCGAGGTGAAATGGTCCATTGGAAATGTCGGCCTAAAAGAGATCAGTAATATTTCAACACAAAAGCTAGAAAGCATCAGGTAATGACTGATAACTTTGATATACCTTCTTATCGGGGAGACATAATAGCAAGTGCTTGGTGGAATGTTTCCTCCTGTAGAAACAGAACTGAAACTTCAGTGAGCGCAGTCTTCTTCCTTTTTAGATTAAATTTTCACTCTGTTTAAATGCAAAATAGCCTTTCCTTTAATACCCGGATGTGGCTCGCCCCGCCCATTTTACCGGGCATGCATCGGAGCAGGCTTGTCTGTTCTTGTGAGAGCAAAATATCCCAGAATGCATTTCACTTCAGCAGGCTACGATGGAAGATGAGTCAGCTGCTGTTCCAATTGTGGAAATAGGCGTTCTCCGTTCTCCCGTACCCGCAAGTTTAGACTCCCGAGTCTATTCTCGCGGGAACGCAAGCCCGTTCTTGCCGTCTTGAGTATTGAGAAAGAGCCCATGTATGGTGCTGAGGACGAATCCTTCAGACTAGGATGATCCCTCTGACTTTATCCAGCGCCATCATCAGGTCGAATTTGGAATCTCAAAGGCCGTTCTTATACTTCAGGTCTGTTTGCCCTCGTTTAAATGGGTTGCGTTTTCATTTTGTTTTTAGTTTTTTAGTTTCTTATCTGAAAAATTGTCTATAAATTTTATGAACTATTTAATCACTATTAATAAAACTTGTAAAGTTATTACTCGATTTTGAACCCCTAATTCAGTACAAACACAAATTTTAAAAAGGGATGCAGCACTAGGATTTTTTCTGTACAACATATTCCATAGATGCTCCCTGTCAGCATCACTGTATAATGAGAGCTCTTGGTCTTGATTTTTGTTTTCACTTCCACGTTAGAATGAGGTGGGAAAATATCTCATTTCTTAGCTGCACTCTCATTTCCTGAGTTAAATTGTGTAATTGGATACATCACACTCCTTTCAGACCACTCCAGCTTATTTTTCTCCATCTTGTCTTTGACACTTGGCTTTTAGGGGACCTACACTTTGCAATCACTCCCACAAGGAAAGTTAACAGCTATGAAACATTTCCACGGGGGAGATAATGTTCTGATATCAATTAAAGTATGAGGGGGGAACAAATAGCATCTTCCAATGGTGTGGGAATTCAGAAATTAAGTAGTATTCCCCTTTAACCAAAGCTCTCAAAATGGTCCTCCCAGGTGTAATGGTTTCTGTGTCAAACTGTGGAATATAATGAATCAAGTGCAATAAAATCCCCATGCTACTTTCTTTCATCTTTAATTTGACGCCCTGACTTTTGTGACAACCGCCATTGTACAATCACACTCTAATTTCCCCCAAAGCAAAATGTGCCAGTCTCGAGACGCGCAGGCACCAATGATTAACTTTGAGCAATTACAATATGAATAGGGGGCCTTCTTTGTCTTTTCACATCACCACCCCCATAAAGGACTGATTAGGTATTAATAACGAAGCAAGTTGTCGTCTTTGTGTTACCTGTCAGTTTTACTGGAGTTCTCTATTCTGGAAATCAGGACAAACCAATCATTTTATGAGTTGTAATACACATTACCAAATCCAAGGAACATATACGTGACTAGAAAAACATACTTACACAAACAAATGCATTAGATAGAATTCTCTCATCAATTGAAAAGAAAAAGAAGGAATATACACTGTAAAAAAAAGATTTGTTGACTCAACTTAAAAATGTATAACCTGGTTGCCTTTAAACTTTAAGTTGTTTGGAAATCAGATAGTACAGTATTTCTCGATCGTTTTGATACCTGTGTCAACTCTGAAATCACGTTCTCAAATCCGTTAACACCCGTGTCTGAACAAAAGCACTCTGGACACAATGACACATTTTGCTTGCAAAAGGGTGTTACTCTCTCAAAACACTTAAAACATGCAGCAAAAGCAAATCTTGCCTTCAAATACTACAACTTGCTGTCAATTCAAAAGCACTCTTTAATTAATCATTACACACTGGACAACAAAATAAAAAATATGGCCATCAATATGAACCTGTTGTCCGGTTGACATGCCAGTGGCATTTCCTTGCTTTACATAGATATACTTTACACAGAAATACTCAAAATCAGAAACAATTCCTTGGCATTATTCTCAAAACTTTGGCTGAAAACTGAAACACAGAGAAAAATAGGAAAATACAGTACCAGTACATAGTAACTGTGTATAAATGAGTCATTGTCTATTCGTTCACGACGAAAGGGCCACAGGTTCTCATCCACATTGCATTCGATATTGTCTCTGGCAATGCATCGAGGGAAAAATCTCCTTGCATGGCGGATCCAGCCCTGACATTCTTCAGCACCAATTTCCTCGGCCGCAGCAGTCATGGCATCTAGCAAGGGCATCTGGTCATAGGGGCGGTGATCGTACACTTTCCACCTCCAAGCGCTGAAAAATTCCTCAATTGCATTTAGAAAGAGTGAATACGTTGGGAGGAACGGCATCATCACGCGTGGCTGTGCTGCAAACCATTCATTGACTAAAGGAGAACGGTGGAAGGCCACATAGTCCCAAATGATGACAGAGGCATGCCAGGCCTCAGCAGCCCTCTCTGCTGAGGTGGTATCAGTCGGTGATGTAGTGCATCAAGAAAAGTGATCAGACGTTCAGTGTTGTGAGGGCCGATTGTAGGAATGTGGCACAGGACACCATCATTAGAGATGACAGCACACGTAGTTATATTGGCGCCCCCTGTCCTGGCACTGTCCAGACAGTGGCCCTGTGCCCAATGATGTTCCTTCCACGTCTCCTCCCTTTGGACAGGTTGAAGCCAGCGTCATCCACATAAATAAATGTATGTGCCCCCTCTGCTTCAAGCTCCATTATTCTCTAAACATGAGATATGATCATATGAAATATGATTGTAGTTGCTTGCAAGTGTCGCCTATATGCAAGGCATTACAATACTGGAATATGGCCTCCTTCACCATTTCAGAGTTCCTTTGGAATGGAGCTCTGCACAGCCGTTTCATTGCCAGGTGATTCTTTTTTAGGACACGGTCAATGGTAGACACACTCACACTGTTGATATTTCAAAATGTGCCCTGATCTGCAATTACTGCTGTCTGTATTTCACAGTTTTATTGCATTGTTTGCAACAACCATGTCTACAATGGCGGCCTCCTGTTCGACACTAAATATCCCTCTACCACCAGTGTGTGGTAGTCTGTGGACTCTATAAAGTATGATGAGAACAATTACTGTATTTTACTGAAGACAGTTTGGTCCACCAACAAGGCAATATGACAAGCCATGGTTTATTACGTGGTCAATGATTGTCGCTCGAATTTCGTCTGACACTTGGCTTCTTCCTGCTACACCTCCCCCACGCATACGGACTCCTCTTCCTCGGGCCCCTCTACCACGGCCTCTCGCTCTCGCTTGCCTTTGCCCTCTCTCTGCAAAGAACAAAAGGCAGAGACGTGGCACCTATATAGGCGCAGAGTGACTGATTGCTAATTGAAGAATTGTGCAAAGGAGTTTCACACAGGTGAATCAGTGATTCAGATTTATGCAAGGAATCTATACCCCATGTGTTTTGTGTATGTTTTGGAAGAAAATTTTCTTCCAAAACATATCAAGACCTATATCATATTACAATAAGGGGAGCCAATGTTATACAAATTTAAGAATAAAGAATTTTCAAATCTTGAGAATTAAGTGGTTGTGTTCTAAAAATCTAAAAAGTTGTTTTAATTTAGTCAGATGGAAAGTATGCGTTCAGTGTTTAATGTATGCGTCTTATGTGTGTTGAGATTGAGTCATGGTTATAACTTTATAACAATGAATAACCCAGAACACAACGGCTTGGGACATTTTGATACTAATAAATTATTAGTATTACAAAATGTTGTAATATATTATAAATGTACAAAATTGTACATTTATAAAAATAATCTCTGGTCGAGTCACACAATGGAGCCAAACCTCAGCATAACGGTGCACTTCATCAGTGATGACTATATGACTATGACTATGGGAGTTCAATTCAATTCAATTCATTTTATTTTGTATAGCCCAAAATTGCAAATTACAAATTTGCCTCGGAGGGCTTTACAGTCTGTACACATGCAACATCCTCCGTCCCAAGACCCTCACATCGGCACAGGAAAAACTCCCCAAAAAATGAAAAAACCCTTCCAGGGAAAAATGGAAGAAACCTTAGGGAGAACGTCAGAGGAGGGATCCCTCTCCCGGGATGGACAGACTGCAATGGATGTCATGTGTACAGAATGACTCATACAGATGTAGAATACATTCAATTTCTATAACAGAAATCATTCAAAGAATTCCAAGTAGCCGGCCAGATGTACGACAGGACCACTGCAGGGGCCACCACCATCAGATCGAACCACCATCCACAGAAGACTGTGGGGAGGGAAAGCAAAGATTTTAGGAAAGGGTAATAGTGATATGAATCATATTTAAAATTATGATGATGATGATGATGATGACGATGATGATGATAGCAGCAGCAGGCCAGCAGGGCCACGGCCAGAGTCAGGACCAGGGTCCTGACCGGACTACGATCTGCAGAGACCTGCTCGGCGAGAAAGCACAAAGAACTCCCGGGAAGGAGCTGAATTAGTCATGTGCATTAATGCAACGTGGATTTTAGTAAAAGGGGAGAGAGAGAGAGAGAGAGAGAGAGAGAGAGAGGAGTTCGGTGTGTCCTAAAAAGTCCCCCGGCAGTTTAAGCCTATAGCAGCGTAACTAAGAGCTGGTCCAGGCAAACCTAAGCCAGCCCTAAATATAAGCGGTATCAAAGAGGAAAGTTTTAAGCTTTATCTTAAAGGAGCTGACTGAATCTGCCCCCCGGACTGAAAGTGGAAGCTGGTTCCACAAAAGAGGAGCTTGATAACTGAAGGCTCTGCCTCCCATCCTACTTTTAATAACTCTAGGAACAACAAGTAACCCAGCATCTATAGAACGCAGCTGCCTTGCAGGGCAGTACGGTGTTACAAGCTCTTTAAGATAAGAAGGTGCCTCACCAGCAAGCGCCTTGTAGGTGAGGAGAAGAACCTTAAATTCTATTCTTGATTTAACAGGGAGCCAGTGCAAAGCAGACAATACAGGCGTGATATGGTCTCTTTTATTAGTTCTTGTTAATACACGTGCTGCAGCATTCTGAATCAACTGAAGAGGCTTAAGAGATTTACAAGAACACCCTGCAAACAAAGAATTACAGTAGTCCAGTCTGGAGGAAACAAATGCATGAACTAATTTTTCTGCATCACCTTGAGACAGGAAATTCCTGATTTTCGATATATTCAGCTGAGTTGGAATAGGATCCAAGAGACAAGTAGAAGATTTAGACTTCGAAATTGTAGAAGTCAGTTGATCCAGGGTGATGGAAGAGAAGCCATCCAAGTAGGCATCAGGGCCCACTGCTGCACCCAGGGTTCCTACATCCGAAGACGGGTCGGCACTAGTTGAGGGCAGGAGACCATCAATTTTCTCTTTGATAGTCAGAATCTTATCATTGAAGAAGTTCATGAAGTCGTTACTGCTGAGGTCCAGAGGAATACATGGCTCAACAGAGCTGTGACTCTCTGTCAGCCTAGCCACAGTGCTGAAGAGAAACCTGGAGTTGTTTTTGTTTTTCTCTATTAGTGATGAGTAGTAAGATCCTCTTGCACTCCGGAGAGCCTTCTTATATGTTTTGAGGCTGTCTTGCCAGACTAGCCTAGATCCTTCTGATTTGGTGGAACGCCATAGTCGTTCAAGCTTCCATACAGTTTGCTTTAAGTTGCGGGTTTGAGGGTTATACCAAGGTGCAAACTTCCTACATGTTGCCATTCTTTTTTCAGAGGAGCAATAGCGTCCAGCGTCGCTCTCAGAGAGTCCGTAGCAGTATCGGGAAGATTATCGATTTGGGACGGACTGAAGTTTTCATAGGAGTCGTCCGGTATCTTGAAACAGGACACTGAACTTAGAGCAGAAGGAATCGCTTCTTTAAATGAAGCTACAGCGGTATCCGATAGGCATCGACTGTAGAAACCTTTGGCAGGAGGAGGTTCCGGAAGTAGAAATTCGAAGGTTATCAGACAATGGTCCGACAAAAGAGGATTCTGTGGAAAGATTGTTAAATGTTCTATCTCAATACCATACACAAGAACCAAGTCGAGTGTGTGGTTAAAGCAATGAGTTGGTTTATTTACCCTCTGACAAAAACCAACTGAATCTAATAATGAAAGAAATGAAGTACCAAGGCTGTCGTTATCGACATCCACGTGAATGTTGAAATCACCCACTATAATTACCTTGTCCGTTTTAAGGACACAGCTCGTTAAGAACTGAAAATTCAGATAAAAATTCTGAATAAGGACCTGGCGCCCTGTACACTATTACAAAGAGAACCGGCTGGAACATTTTCCAGGTTGGTTGCGAAAGACTGAGAACCAGGCTTTCAAATGAGTTATAATCTAGTTTAGGTTGAAAGTTTATTAAAAGGCAGGAGTCATAAATAGCTGCTACTCCACCCCCTCGGCCTGTGCCTCGAGGGATATGAGTATTAACATGACTCGGAGGAGTCGCTTCATTTAAGGTAAAATATTCCCCATCTGACATCCATGTTTCAGTAAGACAAATACATCAACATGGAGATCAGATATTAGTTCATTTACTAAAACAGCTTTAGATGACAGAGATCTAATATTCAAAAGTCCCCCTTTAACTCTCCTATTTTGTTGCACTGTTGCATTAATGGTTTTAACTTTATTAAGTTATTTAATATAACTCCTCGGTTGTTTACCTTTAATTTAACAAAAGGTGTCCGTGGGGCAGATACGGTCTCTATAGGGTTAATTATGGTTCGGGTGAGTGACCTGCTCAGGATGGAAGCGCAGAGAAGTGTGTAAGACTGCGACTCTGCTTCCTGGTCTGAACTCTGGGTCATGGATTAAGTCCACTAAGAAACTGGGTCAGATTGTTAGAAATGAGTTGAGCTCCATCCAGGGTAGGATGGATGCCGTCCCTCCTAATCAGACCAGGCTCTCCCCAAAACGTCTTCCAGTGATCAACGAAGCCCACATTATTTACTGGGCACCACCTCGACAACCAGCGGCGGAATGACGACATGCGGCTATACATGTCGTCACTGATCAAGTTTGGGAGGGGGCCAGAGAAAACTACGGTTGAGCAATCACTGTTTCCAAGCGTCATATTTCCCTGACGACCGGGCTTGTTTCTTACTTGTATCTAAATATCTTTGAATACTTAAATACTTGAGTATTTTAGGTCAGTTTCTAGTGTTAATAAAACTATTATAATATATTTTTGTTTTGAAAAGGAAGCCATGTTTAAGTTGTAAGATCTCTTCCGTTTTAAATACGATGCAGTTTGCACAATAAAAAATGTTTACGTTCTGATTCCTTTATATATAATGGAACATTTTGTGGGACCAAGCAAACAAAAACAATTTAGAAACTCTGCATAAATTAATTAATGCGTTTCCTTGAGAAAAATACCGTGATACCGTCAGAATGATTTTTAATACCGTGATATGGATTTTTGGCCATACCGCACAGCCCTACTACAGAGGATGGAGTTTAATTCAATTCATTTTATTTTGTATAGCCCAAAATTGCAAATTACAAATTTGCCTCGGAGGGCTTTACAGTCTGTACACATGCAACATCCTCCGTCCCAAGACCCTCACATCGGCACAGGAAAAACTCCCCAAAAAATGAAAAAACCCTTCCAGGGAAAAATGGAAGAAACCTTAGGGAGAACGTCAGAGGAGGGATCCCTCTCCCGGGATGGACAGACTGCAATGGATGTCATGTGTACAGAATGACTCATACAGATGTAGAATACATTCAATTTCTATAACAGAAATTAATCAAAGAATTCCAAGTAGCCGGCCAGATGTACGACAGGACCACTGCAGGGGCCACCACCGTCAGATAGAACCTCCATCAGATAGAACCTCCATCAGATAGAACCACCGTCAGATCGAACCACCGTCCACAGAAGACTGTGGGGAGGAAAAGCAAAGATTTTAGGAAAGGGTCATAGTGATATGAATCATATTTAAAATGATGATGATGATGATGATGATGACGATGATGATGATAGCAGCAGCAGGCCAGCAGGGCCACGGCCAGAGTCAGGACCAGGGTCCTGACCGAACTACGATCTGCAGAGACCTGCTCGGCGAGAAAGCACAAAGAACTCCCGGGAAGGAGCTGAATTAGTCATGTGCATTAATGCAACGTGGATTTTAGTAAAAGGGGGGAGAGAGAGGAGTTCGGTGTGTCCTAAAAAGTCCCCTGGCAGTTTAAGCCTATAGCAGCGTAACTAAGAGCTGGTCCAGGCAAACCTAAGCCAGCCCTAAATATAAGCGGTATCAAAGAGGAAAGTTTTAAGCTTTATCTTAAAGGAGCTGACTGAATCTGCCCCTCGGACTGAAAGTGGAAGCTGGTTCCACAAAAGAGGAGCTTGATAACTGAAGGCTCTGCCTCCCATCCTACTTTTAAGAACTCTAGGAACAACAAGTAACCCAGCATCTATAGAACGCAGCTGCCTTGAGTTTAGAGGGTTGATGTACTATTGGTGAATTTATTGCCCTGGAAACCAGAATCCTTAAAAATACTTACATTTGTGTCACAACCCCACATCCAAAATGACTAATTAAAGCTTAATTACTGTGGAATTAAAGGAACATCAAGTCTAAAAAACAGCTACTGGCAACCATAAAATGACTTAATTTGCATTTTACAACATCGGTCTATTTTTACGTAGACTTTTAGTTTTTTTTTGTAAGTGATTTGCATCTGTAACTGTATCTGATTCCCATATTATATCATAGTATATAAAACACATTGTACATTTGCAACATATTTAGACAGCAATACTTGGCTGTATACTCATATTACCTTTTAATATAGAAAAACGACATGATGTGGATAAAGTGCACTGCCAGCTTTAATTTGCAGATATTATTCACGCTATTGAAGATACCATTTAAAGATGTTGGATTATCCTTTTAGGAGCCACAGTTTAGGGCTGATTAATCTTTTATTGATTTTCTCATTATTTATTATTTAGGTCGACAAATGGGACTACGTCCTCGTGTGCTGTTGAATTGTTTTTAATTAGGGAAGTGAGGGAACCAATTCACATTAATGAAGTTATTTATAAACAGAGGTAATACAGGTTTATAATGAAGTTCAGTCATTGATATAAAAAGAGCCGAGATCACATATGCAGAATGAATACATATACAAATTCAACCAGTTTCCTTTAATTAACGTGCATCAACATTGTTGCATGTTTGGGGTGAGAGGGGTATTTAAAGCAGTTATTCCTGTTCTACAGGGCCAGATTCAAAGCTGGCTAACATTAGTTTATCTTTGCAGCATCCGTTAATGACTTTTCTAGGAAGTTTCTGTTTAGACGGATCTTGTAATACTTGGAAACTGTCAGGAATCCTGCTTCCTGATCCTGTTTTTCCCGAAAGTCCGTTTTTCTGAGCCCCCCTGAACACACCTTACTAATGCTCAACGACCAACACCTGCTGCTGTCTACTCACCTGGTCCTGAGCTCCATTCCCTGCAGCATTTAAGCCGTGGCCAGACGATCAGTCCCTGCCGGATCGTTAGCGTAAACACGTACGATCAAGTCTCCTAGCGAAGTTTAGTCTGTTGAATTGCTCCTGTTGCCCTGCTAACCCGCCACCTGTTCCACTGCCCACAGTTATCTACCCGGATTGCCGCTTCCTCCCAGCCGTAGGCTTCACTGCCACCTCCTTGGATGAGCTCGAACCCCGCCGCCTTCCAGCCCAAACCCCGAGCTACCCCCTTTGCACCGCTACCATCAACACCGCCGCTTCCTAATAAATATTCACTGTCAATTCCTATTCCTCTCTTGTCCTGGTCTGCTTTTGGGTTCCGTTCTAGACGAAGTCGTGAAAAAAACAAATGGAAATGCGCAGGACTTAAGAAATCATTTGCTCAACGGAATTTTTGTTACACACATAAAGGGACAGAGGGTTGACCGTAGGCCTGGCCAATCACAAACTTGATGTTACATGACCCTTTAAGCCAATCCCAGACCGGGTTTTAAAACATTACATGTTACATTAAAATTAGGGCTGTTAACATAAACCAGGATCGGAAGTAAACCGGAAGTTAACCGCGTGAAGAGTAAAGGAAAGTCCATCTACGTCCCGACCCTCACATTGGTTGTGGCCAGAGATTTCCAATTTAAGCAGATAGATTAACCACTTCTGCTTTGGTTCGGCTGGTTTATGATAGAGATAATCTGATGCTTCCCTAAGAAAAGCAACCACCTGGTAGGAAACCCAGGGTTGACCCAGAACCGCTGGAGAAGTTACGCAGCTAAGCGTTCAAAACAGGGAAAACGTTGCGCAAGAGAGCAATATATTACTTATGGAGGCTTGTAGCCTCAAAATAACGAAATTAGCATTTGAGTTTTGCTTATCGTGCTATTAGTAGTTGTTTTTTTATTTTGTTTTTGACTCGGACCGAAGTTTATTATTAAGTTGCCTTAATATCGAAGGTCATCGGATTTTTAAGTATTTCACTCTCTTCAAACTTTTTCTGTGGTGACTATTCATTTCAATTTCCATTCTGTTTTTTTCTTTTAGATAACTTCAGATTTGTGAATATCAAAGTTCTTTGACATGCAACTCCACTTTAACAACTTGGCAATTAAAAGTAATATTTGATTTTAGGCTCATAAATATATCATGAAGGTGATAAATATTCAATCACAGATTCCGTTTTACCATATTAGGCGGTGGCGATTCCTCAGTTGAGTTTTTTTAGTGACTTCAAAAGGTTGACCTATCAAAAGTGTCTTGCAGTCTGGGAAATGAGCTATAAAGGGAACCCGTTTGAAAGCCTGACGAAAAGAAACAACTCTTCTGTCCCCGGATGTCTCTCCGGTTCAGTCTCTGTCCGTCTCTCTCTCCATGTGTATTTCCGTCTCCCCATGCTCTCATATTAAATACCTGCTCTCTCAAACCTCTCCTTTTCTGTCCCTCCTTCCCTCTATTTTTTATCTTCTCCTTATGCCTTTCTCCCTCCTTGTCACCCTGGCTTCTTACAGTTCCTTCCTCCCCTCGGGCCTTTCTATGTTATTACTCCAGTCGTGGATTCAAAATGTCATTAAAGTCAATGCTTTAGTCAGAATTCATTTCAATTAGAGCCCGTCACCCCGGGCCTCCGAGGCTTCCTCTTCTTCCATTTCTCACTTTTCACTTTACAAGGGCAGGCGACTTTAGACCACTGCGTCTGTTTTGTTGTTGCCTGTTAATGATGCAAACAATAGGTGCCTGGCACTGCAATGAAGGCATAGCACAAAAGAGCAATACGTCTTCTCGACACGTGTACCTCAAACACAATGACATATATCTGACGGGGGTAGTTGCTGCACGCGGAGGAAAAAAACCTTGGATGATCCCTCGGAAATGTGTCAGGCGGGACAAGTGCTTAATACCATACCATAAAGATTTCTGCAGCATTATAAAGGTTTGATTCTTAGAATTTCTGCACTAGAAATGACATTTTCAAGTATTCAGTTCTTAACTAGTTGGGAAGAAAAAGGCGAGCATTTACAGATACAAAGGTATCAACCATCTTTTGTGCAAAGTGAATCTGAAATAAATTTCCTTTCCAAGGACAGCAAAGAAAAGTCTGCAGAGAAGGTAGAGCCACATTTCATCATTATGAAAACTAAAGCGCTTTACATAACCTCTTTAATGCGGTGAGGAAGATGAGTGCTGTTACAGGTCAGGGGAATAGAGGTGATCATTGCTTGTTGTTGCTGCACATGTGGCTGTTAATAGTTAGGCTGCAGTGTTCCGTGTGAAAATCACTGCATTAATGGAAGTAGCAATTTAAGCCTGATCATGTTTCGACGTTTGTTAATTTCCACAGGAGGCAGATTTTTTTTTTTAATGTGGAACGAACATGATCACACAACTTGTCCAATAGGGCTGCACATACATTTCCTTGATTAATTAATAATAGGTTATAAAAAGCATGAGTTATCTTATCATTACTATTAATTTGCGGAATGAATGTATAATATATACATTCCTGGGGACAAGGGCATGACCCGCCCGGTTATCTTGCCTCATAATCTGATTCTAATCTGAACCAATCTCAACCCTGAAGAGATAATGGTAGAATGTCTTAATCAGCAACGTAGAGATTCCTAATCCTAACCAATATATAAATAGCCAAATTGTGACTTTTCTATCCTAAAAATGTATTTGTGTATGTATATATATATATATATATACAAATATATATATATACACAAATACATTTTGAAAAAAAAAAATATATATTATATATATATATATATATATATATATTATATATATATATATATATATATTATATATTATATATTATATATATATATATATATTATATATTATATATTATATATATATTATATATTATATATATATATATATATATTTTTTTTTTCAAAATGTATTTGAATACAAATTTGGCTATTTATATATATATATATATATATATATATATATATATTATATATATATATATATATATATATATATATATATATATATATATATATATATATATATATATATATATATATATATTATATATTATATATATATATATATATATTGACCAAATACTTATTTTCCACCAAATTTTCCAAATACATTCTTTCAAATCAGACAATGTGATTTTCTGGATTGTTTTTCTCATTTTGTCTCTCATAGTGTAGGTATACTTACGAAAATTACAGGCCTCTCTCGTCTTTTTAAGCGGGGGAACTTGCACAATTGGTGGCTGACTACTGTATGCAAGTGCCACATTTTATTTAATGTGATCATGGCATGTTAGCAGAGTTAATCCTCCCCCAAACAAACACTATCTTACTGCCAGTTGGCCAGCCTGTCAGAGGCTTGATCCTGTTGCCTAAAGTGACCACAGATATCTTGTTCGTGCTCCAACGGACAGATGAAGCCAAAGTGGAACAGCCAAGATGTTGACAGCTTGGCAAAAATAATAGATTCTACTCCACTGACAATTAGGACTGTTAGCCTACAAGTTGGACATTTTATCAAATTTCTCCAAAGGATATTTGGGATGAAGGTTACACACAAACAAGGGCGTGGTCGCTATTACATTTGCTCTTCACTTTGATGCTGATTCAGAATGCAAACTCACGAGCAAATCTTGCCAGTAATCTATATAATCCATTTATATATACCCTTGAAACACCAGCATATGAGCACTCAGGTAGGGCCATTTTCACCAAAGTCCCGATTTGTCACTGACGGTATCTTCAAATAATGTCTAAATAAAATTACATTTAAGGATTGTAATTTCTGTTAACTCGCTCCAACAACTCTTGGATCTGTGTAGCTTTCTTCAGTGTTTTTCATTGATGTTGCTAGGTAGCAGCTCCATTAGGTTACATCCAGCACCATTTGAATACCTGCCAAAAATGTTCAAACTTAATTGACTCATCATTTACAATATAATAGCTTCCCTTCACAATGAGAATTGGAACAGGAGGGATTAGGTGAGGTAGCGTGCATAACTGCAGCCCAAAACGTCACTCCGGCCACCTGAGACAATGTGGAACAGGAGATAAGGGGTGTAGTATATTCTTGTTAATTGTAGTGTTGAATGTGTGGGGTGTAATTTCCAATGGAAGTGCTGGTGAGGCTGTATGAGGAAATGCAGAAGACATGTCAGCAAGACAGAAACAAAGGACAAAGACATAACAGGATGTGATAAGGAGGAACCCATTTTATGTCTTTTTTTATGATTAATTATGTAATGACTGAGGTCTCTACTGTTCAAAGTATATGAAGTGGGACGACAATTCAGGTTGCACAATAAACACACGTCTTTTATGACTTTGTAATTGATAAATGTTACACAACCATTCCCCTACAACAAGGATAGCCACCAGATGACCAAAGCGCACAATTCGGGAAACAGATGTCAAGTTCGGATGGGTTTTATTCTAGGTTTGGTACACAAGACTAGTGGAAGGCAAAGTTAACAAAAGGATATCCAAGAATGGAACTGTAAAACACTGTCTGCAAGGGGAGGGTGAGTTACAGGTGGACTCATTCAGAAAGAGCAGCTGCAAACAGCAAACTGGGAAGACATGAGGGCAGGAAAGTCAGGACACCTGAAACAAGAATGAACATGACGATTGTCAAAGTAAAACCGGGAATTAATAATAAAAAAGTACAGAATTGCCTTGACGATTCCTGACAAACTACTTTTATCCTATGGACGAAACAACATATTTTTACTTTAGTAACTTTGAATCTTTAATAAACTTCTTCAGCACCAGCGTTCAACACCTTCACATTTTCAGCTATTAAACTTCCTCAAACGTTAATAAATTCAGCTCCTCAAGGAAATACCTGCTGTGACTTTTCAAGTTTCTACCCCTTAGGCTTTGAGATTATGTTAATATAAATCTAATTCATACAATTGTTTTTCCAAGGATTTATTTTTCAAATCCGCTTAACCTTAAACTTCCAAAACCTTCTTCTGCCTCAATCTTTGAGCAAGAGCAACCATTTAAACGTCAACATGTTGACAAAAGCCTAGACTATGCATAGACCTTTGGATATCTATTCCATTTTTTCAATATCACTGCGTATGTTTCAGTTTTTCAGTTTTTTTCTGATATTGAAATGGGTGTGTATGGGGCCAGCTACAGTGCGGATTGGAATGTTAGCGTTCCACTGCTTTTCTCTAGTTTACCTATTTTTATTTGAACCTTTTTTCCCTGTCTCATGACTTGTGTGAACATTTTATCCAGGTCAATGAAGAAGCGTTTTGAAATTGAGTTTAGCAGTAGGGGATACAGTAGGCTGGGCAGTATATTCATTTTGAGTACGCTTATCCTGCCCAACCAGTAAGTTGGAAAAGTCCCCCACCTCTTCAAGGCTCCCTTGATGCACATTATGGTTTACGGTTGAGTTAACCAGTTTTTTAAGAGAGGCCAATTCTATTTCTAAGGTATGTTATCGCCCAGAGCAAACATTGTAAAAAGGGAAGCCACTAAGTGCCATTGAGCCTGCCAGAGCACCAATAGGCACGGCCTCGGTTTCTAATCGATAAACTTTAAAATCTCATATGTGGCCAAATAAAATGTGGCCAAACTGTCCCAAAGTAGTTTAAGTAGACGAGGGATGTGGCTGCCACCTCCAGCTCAATAATTCCAGTGAGTGAGAGATTTTTTTAGATTTTTTAAAATAAACTATTAATATGTAAATAAAGTGTTTTCTAATTTCAAAACAAACAATCAAATAAAGTGCAGATGTGCTAACATTCTTTTTTTTTTGGAAACTACTTTTTTATGCCATAAAAACCGGCGCAAACACCAATTCATTTTCTTCAACCGAGCAAACAATATCTTTAAAACCACCGTTGTTTAAAAGCGTCTAAGTCCAATGTGTGTATAAAAACTGAACCCTAGCCAGAGCCTGGCCCTGATGTTCACCAGCCACACTGCCCTGGCCTCCTGCCCCTCTCCATTCTTTACTTGGCTTTCCTGCTTAAATAAATGGCCATTTTTGCTTCCCCCGAGAGATAGTTGAGGAGCTGCCATTTTTCCTTTTCTGTTTTTTTGTAGGCAGCTTCCATGATAAAAATCTTTTCTGTAAAAGCTACATTAAAAAGAAATGTTAAAAACCAATGTTAAAAGAGTGAAGAAACTCGCAGGCCTCTTGCACTCAGTAAAAACATGATAAATCGTCTCTCGGAGGTCGCAGAAGGGGCACTTGCTCAGGACAGTGGGATTAATAACAGAAATAAAAGCGTTGGAGGCGACCGCACCGTGTAAAATCCTCCACTAGAAGTTGGAAGTCTGTTTTTTTAGGGGAGGCTTGTATAAAATCCTCCACTGTGTGCCAGGTCCATTTTGTCCCAGTCTGACCACACAGTGGGGAGCCGGTTGCATATTCCAGACTTGTTGATGCACTTGACACAGTTAAAATACAGAGTTCTCTTATCTGCTTTTGTGTAGTGTAGCTTCTGGGCGTGTTGTAGCGAGCAGGGGGCCGGTGAGTTCCCCTAGCCCCGGGCTCAGGTAGATCTCCGGGAAAGGGTCTACAGGGTCCGGCTCCACTTGTCCCTGGCTGTATTCCTTGAGGAGGTTCTTTTTATCTCCCGTCAGCCTCTAGCTCCACAGCTCAAGGAGCCTTCACGCCACCCGGACGGAGTGCAGCCCTAGTAAAGAGCCCAGGGCCGGGGCATCGCTCAGCGTCGCCCCCACTGCGTCCACCAGCTGTTGCAGGCATGCCACACGAGCCCTCAGCAGTGCCCCCGTCAGGCACTGCACGGTAAAAATCAAAGGCTCTCTCAACAACCAGTGCAGACAGGAAGACTGTGGGCATCTTTTATGATTAAAAAGGGCCCATGATTTAAAAACGCCCTGATAAAACGGAGGCAGCCCTTTTAAATTTAAAACACTGGAATCAATTAAAAACAGCCGTATCCAGCCCCAGGTTGTTTGCACGTCTGAGAATGCAGCTGGCCAAGTCCCTCCACACCATCCCAACCGGACCTGTGAGAATTCTTTTTACAAACTGGAGTCTAAAAGCGGCCGTCCAGATGGACGAAGCCCTGTCCACCCTCCTCTCTGGCTAAAAACAGCACCCCCTGTGGCACCAGTGTAGACCCCCCCAAAAGAACTCCACCATTCTCTTCTGTATGTGGGCTAGAAAAACCAAGGGAGGGTCTAGACACATAAGACGGTGCCACAGCTGGGATGCAATCAGGTTGTTTAAAACCAACACTCTACCTTTTAAAAGACATCTGAGGGAGCAGCAAATTCCATTTGGAAAGTTTTCTTTTTTCCACACCAAGCTTTGGGGAAGAACTGGGAGACCTTCACGCCATTCACCGACAGCGAGGGCTTTTCTTCCAGTTCACCCTCGCTGCCGATACTGTGCTAAAATCCTTTACAATGTTAGTTAAAAGGTCTGCATCCCTCCGGTCCCTAATAAAAACAACGACATCATCTGCATAAGCTGAGAAAATCATGTTTCTACTAAAACCAGGTAAAAGCAGGCCTTTCAGGCTGCCGTGTATTTTAACAAGGAGAGGTTCCAGGGAGAGTGCATAGAGCATCCCCGACAGAGCACAGCCCTGCCGGATCCCTCTACACACTCTAAAAGGTGCACACAGACTACGGTTTATCTTCAGCACACTCTCAACATCCCTGTACAACACTTTGATCTTGGCTATGAAACCAGCGCTGAATCCAAACTTCCCCATGACTTTCCAGAGGAAGCTGTGCTCAACGCGGTCAAAAGCCTTTTCCTGGTCTAGAGAAATCAGGCCAGTATTAATCCCCAACGAGCTGGAGACGTCCAAAACATCCCGAATAAGGTGGACATTGTCCACCATGGACCTGCCGGGCACACAATAGGTCTGGTCCCGATGGATGACCTGCTCCATAGCTTCTCTCAGCCTGGAGGCAAGGACCTTGGACAGGAGCTTATAATCCACACACAGAAGGGACACAGGGCTCCAGTTGCTGATGTCCTGCAGGTTTCCCTTTTTTGGTAGCAGAGCTATTACAGCTCTGCGGCAAGACATCGGCATGGAACCAGAGGCCAGACTCTTTTTTAATATGCTGACGACATCCTCCTCAAGGACATCCCAGAACTTTTACGTTTATAGAACTCGGCAGGGTTCTGAGGGCCGCCCTGCACAGCATGCAGGGCGGCCCTCAGGAGGAACCACTAATCCTCCATTAGTGGTTCCTCCTCCCTGTGCTCGCTCGTATATAGGGAGGAGAAGAAACCCACCGCTTGTTTTCGGATCCATTTTTTTTAATTCAATTCATTTTATTTTGTATAGCCCAAAATCGCAAATTACAAATTTGCCTCGGAGGGCTTTACAGTCTGTACACATGCAACATCCTCCGCCCCAAGACCCTCACATCGGCACAGGAAAAACTCCCCAAAAAATGAAAAAAACACTTCCAGGGAAAAAAGGGAAGAAACCTTAGGGAGAACGTCAGAGGAGGGATCCCTCTCCCGGGATGGACAGACTGCAATGGATGTCATGTGTACAGAATGACTCATACAGATGTAGAATACATTCAATTTCTATAACAGAAATGATTCAAAGAATTCCAAGTAGCCGGCCAGATGTACGACAGGACCACTGCAGGTGATCTGACATGGTTCCAACAGTGAGCGGATTAGCCTCCCCTTCCCACTCTTCTTCTCCAGGCCGAAGAAGAAGCTAGAGGGAGTGTCCATCTCCGCGATGTTCTGAATCCGGGACCTGACCAGTGCACCCGAACTTTAACATCAAACAGGTCGGCAAGAGCCATTTTTTTTTCTTTGAGGACTTCAATATGTCCTCGATCTCCTGTGGACGCGCTTAAATGTTCTAGTTCTACTATATCAATCTCCAGGTCCTTCTGGTGATGTCCCTGGTGACATTGAAAGTGTGCTGCTGACAGAGGAGCTTAATTCCAACCTTGCCGCGATCCCACCATTGCCCCAAACTACTAAACTCGCTCTTCCTCAGCCTAAAAACACTCCAGAAATAAAAAATTCTTAAAACAGAAATGCCAATATGCACTTCTAGGTAAAACATTTCCAATAAAAACAGTACATAAAGCAAAGTGATCAGTAAAACCAGCAGGAACAATACTGCACCTTTTTAAAAATATTAAAATGCTGCTTAAAAACATAAAACCGATCTAACCGGGCTGAGGAGAATCTACCTTCTCTAAGGTGGGACCACATGTACTGCCGGCAGTCGGCATGCGTCCTTCTCCACACATCCACCAGGCCATGGGAGTTGACCAGCTGCTTCAGAGCGTGCTGGGAAGCTGGATGTGGCTCTGTGTGGTTGCGATCTAAAGATGCATTTTCTGTACAGTTAAAATCCCCCCCCAAGAATAAAAAGTCCTCCGAGGCACAGCCATTTAAAACCTCATTAATTTTTTGTAAAAACAGCTTCCTCTCTGCACCGATCGTTGGAGCATACACATTGATAAAAACCACAGTAAAAAGGTCGAACCGTGCCTTGACTAAGAACAACCTCCCCTCGATGATGTGTTCGACCTCCAGGGAGACTGGGTTAAAAGACCTGGAGAAGAGGAAGCCCACTCCTCCACTGAGGTTGGTGTTGTGGCTCAGCAGGACTTCCCCTCCCCACTCCCTCCTCCAGTCGCGGCAGGAGGCCCTGGGACCCCGGGTCCCCGCGCCTCGGGCAAAACCTGCACGAACATGTCGTTCACCGTGAGGCCCGCCTCGACGACTCGGTTCACTTTGACCACCTGGTCGAGAAAAATGACTACGGCGCCATTCATCCGAGCGGCCGACTTTACGCTGCTGTGCCCGACTATTCCCCCCCAGCCAAACCGATGTCCTCCACGCTGCACGGAAAGCCGGCGCTGATCTTAATGCCGTGCTTTCGCGTGAGGTGGGACAGATTCTCTCCATTTACCATGGCGTCCTCGGACGCCGACCGGCGAGACACCGGCAGGAGGAAACGAAACCAGCAAACACATGAAACAAACAAAAACTTAAACCCAACTTAACGTGAAAAAAACCCACCCAACCACCCCAAAGTAATATACCTAAACTAAGAGAAAATAGCAAAAAAGTTGCCAACCCAACTCACTCGCTGACACACTCATACACTGTCCACTCTGTCCACTCACTGGGAGTGAGTGGACAGAGTGGACAGTCCCACTGTCATTGTGCTGTGGGTTGATCAATTTCTAGCACTGTCCTTGGTGCTGAAGTAGCATGCAGGTTTGTGAGTTCCACCCCTCCTTTGAAATATTCACCTAGTGGTGGGGGGGAGTGAAGTTTAGAGGGTCCGTCAAGGCAGTTTGCTATTTGAAGGAGACAAACCATTCATCCTTTTGTTAGACATTTGTTGTCTTTGGGATTTGCATAATAGACTTATGTTTTTTTATTTGTGTGTTATGTATTTTAGTGTTTATTTGGTTGCACTATCCACTCTGCTGCTGTAATGCTGCAAATTTCCCTGCCGTGGTACTAATAAAGGATTATCTTATTTGATCTTAACAAGAGGCTTACGTAGCAGGGATCTGTGTTTGACAAGTGGATTTGAATTTAATGAAACCATTTTAAGAAGGTTAGTTATCACTTTTAAAACAATTCCTGAAACTATAATCATTAGTTCAGTGTACGACCAAAACGACAGGCTCCTTGAAGATCACAAAAACCTTCGAGCACACTTCTAGGATGTTTTACGAAATGCGTTTTTCTTGGTTAGCTGTCTAGAAACAGAAAAAAAGGTTAACAAAGCTTAATAGGCCTAAATCACGATACTTGTCAATATGGTTGCTGACGGAACTATTGCACTAAATTGGTCAAACTTGTCAAGCTTATTTGGCGGGGGTAATTTCTTATCAGGCTATCTGATGAAAAAACAATTTGACATGCACATCTTGAGGGGCAACTTAGAAGAAAATAGTTTTTGTTTGAGAAAGCTTAATCGCAGTCTCTTTTGATTCCTCCGCATGATGTAATCATCAGGAGAAAAACATGGAGTTGCTGCATTGATGAGGGGACTCATTAGTTGGAGGATTCGTAATAGCGTCTCTATTTGCATTATAAAACATCCCTGTATCTTTTGAATCATCAAATAGACCATTTCTGCCTGTAATCTAAAATCTGCAATTTACTCTTGATAGATAGATTAGTGGAATTGAAGAGAAGAGTGAGGAGAAACATGTCCTTAATATAGATCTTACTTCACTCAATATAATGTCATATTTAGGCTGGATTTCTTCTTTCTCCTTTTTTATTTAAGAGGCCACATTAACAGTCTGATTCATCGCCAACATTAATATGCGTTTGAGATTACGTTATTAAGAAGCCCTTAGCATTCACGAGCACACACTCACACACATATACACACAGGCTTGTAATGAGACCACAAGAGCTACATTTAGAAAGTCGGGCAATTCCACATTTTCAATTAAAACTTGAAAGGCAAAAAACCATTTGACATTAATAACGGAGACAGATTCGGCCTTCGCTATGTCACACCTTCCCTGAATTAATGGTAACTACTTGAGTTTAGGGGGTCAAACATGTACTCCTGTTAGAAGGGCATGAATGTTGATACTTCATTTAAATGCATATTGTTCATTTGGATTGCTACCTCTGTGACAGTGTTTACGCCGAGTTCAACTGGGAAGGTTTACTTGTTGACATAATGACTTCCATGTGCTTTCTGTCATGTGATTACTAAATTTGACACGTTTCGAAGACACTGCATGTACAACAGTTACAAGTCATAGAGGACTCAGTTGAAACACAGCCTCGTAATCTACTGGTAGGAATGTTTTAGCATAAAGGGCCGTGACTCAGACTCAAATAATCCCACTCAGCCACCTCAAAGCTGTTTGAAAATGTCAGCAATAATGGATGATTCCTTGTGAATGGATGATCTCATGCAACAACTGCAAGCTGAATAAAACATCGATGTGGCAGGCTGTTTTAAGCCGGTTATCTACTGCCTGTCTCACTGCATGCTGTAATTATGCGTGCCGTTGATATCTTGAAGATACGTTTGGCTACATATGAAGGCCTTCATTTGGGATTAATGTTAATATAAATGTCTAAGCAATGAAAATAATGAAACGTGTTGGATTTGTACGTTTCTGTCCCGGCCTATGGCTCTTGTTGTCAAACACTTGTTAGCATGCGTCCGTGAATGACTGAGTGAGTGAGCCCAAGGCTAATCTGCTATTCTGCTGCAGAAAAATACATTATCTTTCAGGGGGCATTTTATGGACCTCTGGGGGTTGCAGAGAAATATTTTTTTGCCAACACCTTATGAGTTGCCTGTTCTGCTGTCAATGACTGTCTGCTGACTCCTCACTCAAAAGTCTCACTTGCTACCGTGTGTCACGGAAATCGCGAGGCTCGTTGGCTGAAAGAGGGAGGACGCATTCGCAGGATTTCCAAGAATAGAGGCTTTATTCCAAGCAGGGCACACAGAGACTAGAGACACGGGTGACAGGCCTTGACATGGAACAGGAACAGGAACAGGAACAGGAACAACTGACGCCACGGGTGACAGGCAGCAACGGGTGACAAATAACAACGACCGACAAAGGACTCACAAACACCGGGGCTTAAATACAGACAGGAGGTGCAGGTGATTAGACACAGGTGGGGATAATCAGACACTAACGAGGGGAGACGGGACAAGGCAGGAAGTGACAGTAACCCAGGGAGACCAGACAACAACACAAGACAGCACCAGACCAACCGTGACATAGCCCCCCCCTTAAGGACCGGATTCCAGACGGTCCTATAGAGCCTTCTCAGGGAGGGCCAAGACAAAACGTGACAGACAAGGGGCGGGCGGGCGGGGACCCGAAGGTGCTGGTTCCCCCAGGGTCCTCCGGCGGGCGTGACGGTGGTTGCCCGGGACGGCGACCGGACCTCCGGGCCTCCGGGCGGCCGCGGGCGGACTCGGGGGGCCGGCCGTGAGGACTGCGGCCGCGGGCGGACTCGGGGGGCCGGCCGTGAGGACTGCGGCCGCGGGCGGACTGCGGCCGCGGGCGGACTCGGGGGGCCGGCCGTGAGGACTGCGGCTGCGGGCGGACTTCGGGGACCGCGGACTGCGGCTGCGGGACTTCAGGGGTTGCGGACTGCGGCTGCGGGACTTCAGGGGTTGCGGACTGCGGCTGCAGGACTTCAGGGCTGCCCGCCTCTCCGGCGGCGGCGACGGGGCTGGGGCCGCCCGCCTCTCTGGCGGCGGCGACGTGGCTGGGGCCACCCGCCTCTCCGGCGGCGGCGACGTGGCTGGGGCCGCCCGCCTCTCCGGCGGCGGCGACGGGGCTGGGGCCGCCCGCCTCTCGGGTGACGGGGCTTGGGGCGCCAGGCCCGTCGGCTCCGGCTGCGTGGCAAGGGGCGCCGGGCTCGTTGGCTCCGGCTGCGTGGCAAGGGGCGCCGGGTCCGTTGGCTCCGGCCGCACGGCAAGGGGCGCCGGGCTCGTTGGCTCCGACCGCACGGCAAGGGGCGCCGGGCTCGTCGGCTCCGGCTGCACGGCAAGGGGCGCCGGGCTCGTCGGCTCCGGCTGCACGGCAAGGGGCGCCGGGTCCATTGGCTCCGGCTGCGTGGCAAGGGGCACCGGGCTCGGGGATCGCCTCGGTCCGCTACGGATGGCGGGGTCCGGAGGTCTCAGCTGCCCAGCGCGGGATGAGTTGCGCTGCGGCGTGGCGAAGTCCGGGGATCGCCTCGGTCCGCTACGGATGGCGGGGTCAGAGAGCCATCTCGGCTCCATGAAGGGGCAGCTCTGCTGCTCGAGGAGCTCCTCGTAAATGGCCCGAAATTCGGCCTCACGGTGCCCCCCCCGCTCAGCTGGCGGGGAGAGGCCTCGGGGTCGGTGGGCTGGTTCTGCCCAGCAGGGCTCGAACCACAGGTCATCCATACCTGCTGCGTCCATGTTGGTCGGTCGTTCTGTCACGGAAATCGCGAGGCTCGTTGGCTGAAAGAGGGAGGACGCATTCGCAGGATTTCCAAGAATAGAGGCTTTATTCTAAGCAGGGCACACAGAGACTAGAGACACGGGTGACAGGCCTTGACATGGAACGGGAACAGGAACAGGAACAGGAACAACTGACGCCACGGGTGACAGGCAGCAACGTGCACCGTGTGCTCAGAGACACTTCAGGGATAAACACACTTTTCAGAATTGTATAGAATGTTCTATCAGTGGAGAGCTAACAGAATTACCAACACACACAGTGCTTAGTACGCCAGTCATTCAGCCAAGAACTCGTATAAAAAAAAACACACATTGCCCAAACTACACCGTTTTTCACAGCCAGAAGCTGTGAAATCCATCATTATTGAGAGATTTCCGTTTTTCTTATGGTCCTTCAACAAATAATCTGCGACGCTTAGCTTGGAGGAGAGCTCAAAACTCAACTCAATGGTCTACTTGAAAATATAGCCTGAAATGGGGATATCTCATGAAAAAACGTTCTACTCTACTACTGTTCCAAATGAGCTGTTTGAATTGACAAGATGCCCTTGTACATGTTTGAATTATATATACAGATGTATATAATCCAGTATTTTTATAAAATATTTACTTTTTTAGCAAAAAATTAGTTGTAATTATTTAAAAGCTTGGTCTAAAATCGAATAATTTTCTGTATTTACAAAGCCTTGCAAACAATGATAAATAGAAAGTAAAATGTGCTAAAATAAAAAAAAAGACACTGAGTTTTCCCCTCCGTTCAAAATGTATTATTTATGTTTTAAAGAGGACACCTATTACTTCTTCTTCGGTAGATTGTAGACGGTAAACAAAAAGAGGACCTGATTCTCAATTTCCATTGGCTCAAACTTGCTAGTCTCTACGGCAGGGGTCCCCAAACTATGGCCCGTAAACGCACGAGTATATGCGGACATCCGCCAGCAGGCCCGGCCCCCGTCAGAGGAGGAAATGGGTTTTGTGGCCCTCACAAGAAAAAGTTTGGGGACCACTGCACTACGGCAAATGGTAATGTCTGTTAGTGTAACTCTACCCTTCAAATAAAATGTCTCCTGCGATGTAGCCCATTTCCTGCATTCACTGACTGCACCACATTACATCGGGTGTAGGGTTCCGACAATTGTATCAACTGCACCCGAACAAGCGCACCTTATGACTCACTATATGCAGCTCAACAAATTCTCCCCGACGCCTCTCCCGGGGGCCTCCTCTCTCTCTGTGTATGCCATAAGCCAGGGGTGTCAAACGTACGGCCCGCGGGCCGGAAACGGCCCGCCAGGTGGTTCAGTCTGGCCCGCGGGATAAATCTGTATTACTGAAAAAAAATAAGAATACGCTTCTATAAAATCTGCAGTTCCTATATTGTCCGCTAGTGGCGCTGTTTCACGTCTATCGCTTTACCCGCATTTTCTGTTGGCCCTGGTACCCTCTTCCGTGAAATGTCTTTGTCAAAAAAGAGAAAAGTCACTGTGATCAGTTTTTATGCATGATGCACTTAAATAAATGGGGTGAAAATGTTGTTGAAATTGCACATTACTTTTCTTAAAAACTCTTAGGTTGTTGATAATATATTTATTAAAAGGACAATTCATTGCATATAATGATTTTTATAATTGACTTCTTCGTTGCACTAATACAAAGAAGAAAGTGGACTTATTGTTAGTTCTATGTCATTTTAGAATGAGTTTACTGGTCTGGCCCACTTGAGATGCGATTAAGTTGTATGCGGCCCCCAGACCAGAATGAGTTTGACACCCCTGCCATAAGCTGTTAAACCAATCGCGTCGGTGCGGTCTAATGTTAAAGGCTGTTCTCCTTTCTGCTGCTGTCGGTTGTTATTTCAGCGATCACCAGATGCAACCCTCCACCAGCAGGAAAACCACCACAGGTGTCTGGACATGTTAAAAGTTCAAAAGTCTCTCCTGATTGAATATGCTTTAAGTGAAGTTAAGGCCGGCGCATGCTTCTGCGTCTCCGTTGCGTTTGCGTGTTGCGTGTTTCAATTCATGGTTCTAAAAGGCTTGCGTGTGTTGCAAAGCAAATCACCGCCAGACCACCAGGCGGCGTAACGTTTATTGTGGAAGACGACCTAGAGAGTGCCGTCTTTGCGAGTGGATGTCGACTTTTTTGCCCCGTGCATCAACACTGCTGCTTTTCTTCGTCTTTTTTCGCGGACATATTTGTCGCGTATTTCCGCCACAACTTTAACGTCCCCTCGACCGGCAAAACCGACGTGTGCGGAGATCTATGTCCATGAATTGGAGCCCATCCGCGTGTCTTTATAGTCCGCCAATGACGCGTGTGTTTCTAAGTGGTCATATTTACGGATTTCTTCAGACAAAAGCTCTTAGATCTGATTCATTCTCTCGTAAAATATATTCGTTTTAATAATGGCGGAATTATGCTATAAACCGGAAATCCAAGACTCTGGCAAGGATGTAGTAAGCAGACCAATCACAGCCCTCCTGCTTGCGTTTCCTTGCGGAGCCGTTGATGCAAGGGTTGGAAAAATTGGTCGACACCCGCAAGGACGCAAGGGGGGGCGGGACTCTACGCAAGGGACACGCAAGAGACGCGTGCGCTTGCCGGTCCTTGCTTTTCTCCGAAAACACCGAAGCATAAACTCGGCTCATCTTCTCTAGCGTCACGTGACGCTCATCAACTGCCAGTTGGAATAAAAACCTGTAGATTCTTTTAGATGTACACAATAACTATACTAATACTAATAAATACCCAGTTTACTATCAATTACACAGTAAATATGTTTTCTTTCAAACAAACTGCATTGAGTATATATACTATGACCTGTTATTCATAAGCATACAACACTTTTCTGCTGGCCTAATAATTTGTCTTTTTGTTATTTGCCATCTTATGATTTGAATTTCTGCTTATGAAGTCATTATTAAAGAACCCAGAATATGATTTTTTGAACACCGGAATTCATTTTCTCAAAAGGGCATTTATATAACTCATCAAACCCAATACTCAGGAATTCAGCCTCAAGTGACTGAATGGAAATAACAATGAATCATGTGAAAAATAGTTGTGTCTCTCCAGCTATCTCCAACTTCGGTGAGTGTTGGGTGAGTGTTACAGACAAAAAAAAGGTATTTCATAAAATAAAAAGGTTAACTATTGACCTGACGATTATGTGACATAATTCTAAAATGTCGGAGTGCAAAGTATGTTTTTGGGTCGTAGGAAAGACTGAAATAGTACAAGGTTAGAAATACACCAGAGTGCAGTCCAATTAGACTATTATATGTGGTGGCTGTACAGAGACTTGTTATAAAAGGGTGGCTCCAACCCAATTCCACTCAGGCCCAATTGTTGTGTTTTGTACACTCAGCTTTCAAGTGAGACTGAGAAACATTTGTAGATGAATTCTACTTTAAAATGTTGTAGCCAATTTCCCTCAATTTCAGCTCTTCAAGTTGGCCTTTTTTGTTGTTTTTTTTAGTTGGACATCCAATTTCTCCCTATGCCAGCATTTAACTTGGTGCTGTCACAGTTCAGGTCCACATCCTCCTCACTCCACCTAATCAGTTTGTTCTGTTCACCTGCTTGGCACGTTCACCTCGTCAGCCCAACCACACGCACCTGTGTAGCCTACTCACGGCCCTCGGTATTTAAGCCCCAGTCCCTCCTCACTAGCTACCAGATTGTTCTTCAGCTTCCATGCAAGACGCTCTAGTGTTTATTCCCAGACGGATCTCCTGTTACTGACCCTGCCTGCCCCTGGTTACCCCGCTAGCCCGAACCCCAGTGAACCTACCAGCCCTTCGGCCCCGTCGATAGTCTGCCTGCTCTTACGAACTTCAATAAAAGGTCAAAGAGCTCTGAAGTCTAGCGTCCACACAGACCGTTACAATCCACAAGTATTCACCTCAGGCTACTGTCAAACATTTACACAAAACATCTCCATAGTGAGATGACCAGCACAACTGTGACATCTGTTCGTTTTCTGTCTTTTTTGTAGCTGTCTGCATCTCTTTATGCCCCTTTGTACAAGGTAACCAGATTAATGAGCATTGTTTCACTCGTGTAATATATATTTACCTACAAAGGCATAATGGCGAACAGTAGCACACGGTGAGGGAGTGCGTTTGGTCCTCAGGACTTGATTTGGGTGGATTATATCCCACAGTATGGAACAGCATGTTCCATAATTACACATGATGTCAAAGAAAAGACTGTTTTCAATCCAAATAACTTCAAAGTAAAGCACAATCAGAAGTTCACAAGAAAGGTAATTTTGCAATTGATTACCACCTACAATAGTCTTGCTTTTGATATGTTTTTACATTTTATCCCTTCACAGCCCCTGTGAGGCTACATCAAAACAAGAAAATGTAATTAAACAATTGCCGCTTTGAGTATCGTTTTGGAATTTGTTTCTTTCTGTGCTAAAATGGCTGAAAAGTAAATGATAGGATTTCTCTTTGACAGTTTCTGTAATGAATCTAAGGTCACTTTGCCTCCCATGTTCAGTGGTGTGAAGAGGTGGTGAGCGAGCTCCTAACAACCGTGGAGTGTTATTGTAACCTTCCGAGGTAGGAATAGGTTTAACTCTGGGCTAGTATGAGATGGTTATATAAAACTACAGAGCCTTAAGAAGTGAATGTCAGCACAGAAAGACAACACTATAAAAACACTGGAGTTAGAGGGGATAATTAGAAACAACCACAGAACATTAAACGGGCTATCAGTAGTGCGTGTGTGTGTGTGTGTGTGGGTGTGTGTGTCAAAGGTGCACAACAAAACAATAAGTTGCGTCATCAGTTGGTGGTTTCCCAAACCAGACATTTAAAATCTGCCAGTGACTCAAATGTTGACTGGGCTAGAGCAGTGGTATCGAACAATCCCATAGAGGGACAAAATGTGATCGTAGTGATTACCGACATTGGCCGCTTGTAAGCACATTTAATGTGTTCTGTAAAGAACAGAATCTAATCTGGCTCGGCAATGTAGGAGGGGCAGCCGGGTGAAAATGGAGGCCGGTATAGTTGGTAGTATAAAAGGAACATAGGCAATACAACTTAATTACGCAAATGAAGAAGGAATCCTTGCATAAAGAAATAGGTTGAAGGGGCCTTGTGTATATTCTTTTTCTGGATGTACTTTTCAGGTAGATTAATCTCCCAATTTGACCACCCTAATACGAACAGCTAGAGCAAAGAGGCAGAGTTATATCTGACAACGGAGCGGGACAAGAAGACGACTGGGGACGAGGTCGAAAGACAAGATGGGTCGCAGCAGGATAGAAATAGAAACAAGGAAAGAAAAAAGAAGGCAGGGACTTGGAGGAACGGCAGGCCCTGCAAAAGACAATACAGAACAGCCTGTGAGTGACCTAGCAGGCCAACACTACCTTGAGGAGCGTAAAGTAGGTCTGGACAGTGCAGGCTATTTGCAGACGGAGTGGTATTACACTTTGTTAATAGGTTCAGCCGGGGCTCCACTCATTAATCAATGCAGGAAATGGACACCGGAAGCGGAGGAGGAGACAAGAAGAGGAGAAGGCGGAGAGTGATGGATGGGGGCAGACATCAGAGGAGGAAAAATGAGGTTTCTCCAAGCATGGGTGAACGCCTTAGAGCGAGGGGCTTTCTCCTCCTTTTCTTACCTCTTACTCTTTGTGGTTTGCTTTGCTCTCTGATTCTCGCTTCGTCTTCACTACACACGTATTACTCCTCTCTTCCCGGCTATATCTGTGAGGCATTTTCAAATGCGCCCGTCATTTTGAAACATTACCTTTGATGATTCAAGAGAATGGCTCATTTGGAAAAAAGTATGCTTCTAGCTTTACTGTAGACAGCAAAATGAAAACTTTGAAACCTGGCTGTTGTATTTCCAGTCAGCCTGTTACCTTCTCATAGCAGAAAGACCAGCAGCAGGGGATGACAGGTAGGTTGCCTACTACATAGCTTTTGCAAGTCAATTGCAGAACAGCCAAGGCTGTGTGGCGAAAGCCTTGATGCGTCGCGGGCGGATGTATTCCCACGGAAAGCGTGCAGATGACTGTATTGATGATAGCCTTAAGGCAATAGTGGGATAGAAAATAGTAAAATTGCTCACTGAATTTGATGACATTTCTATTCATCTGATTAGCTCGCTAGACCTCGTGGCTTTTATTCAGTCACAGACAACTTTTGTAAGGAGGAAAGGAGTAGTTAGTATCTCAGGAGACAGACCTTAAGTTGCCGGCTGTAGCAACTCAATTTCAGCCAGCCCAAACCCCTACGGGGTCACAGCAGGCTGCTCAGTTGCAGTTGCTGAGCCTGACTTGTGTTTTAAACAACAGCAACTGAAAGTTTGCTCATCCAAAGGGTAGTCGGAGCAGACCACCGGGATCGGAACCCCCCCTCGCCTAAACCCCAGGAGTGACACATTGTGGTTTTCTGGGGGTTAAATATGAAACTACCTCTTCACTTTGTGCAATGCTCTAGTTTCCAGTCTCTGTGCTTTGCTATGCCTGCTGATGTTAGTGGCATATTTACCATGTTTACAGGCATTGAACCTCTCGCCTAACTTTAAAAAATGCCTATACCTAATATACATACACCCATTATCTATATTTGGCAGAAAAACTACTGCATTAATTGTCATTCTGGGCATTAGCTACAAGTCATTTATACAACAATAATGCAGATTCTGATTCTAATCATAATAGATTGGTATGTCATTTATTAGAGTTATAAAGGGATTGTTGAAAATGACAATTCAAAACAATCAGTGGAACAGTCACAAGCTGTCCATAATCACTCCCTCAATTTGATCTCAATACAAAGCCATCTGTGATCTCTGAGCTAAATTCCCATAATGCTATACTTTGCATTTGTTAAATATGCAAACTAGTGTACCTTTCAGCAATGACACATAATGACAATTCGAAAATGTCTGAAATCTCCCAAAGGAATATAATGTTTATAAGATAATGAATAGTAGATGGGGAGAGTGAGGGAGTGATTTACGGACACAGCTGCAGATTGTTTACAGGGATTTAGCAAATGGCCGTCGGGGTTCCTGGGAGAATACCTGATGACCCGATGGTTTATCTCCATTGGCCAGCTCAGCGCAACTAACAAAATAATGCAACAAGCAATTAAGAGAACGCAGTGAGGTGGAGCAACATTTTATCTATTTTCCCCCACTGCAACACTACCTACAAGTATTCCTCACCCTATATATGCATATGTAAGAATACGGTCATAACAAAAGATAATAGATGATGTAGTCGGCCCATACATCCACTCGGTCTGCTCATTTTGTAGTTCTTGTTTGGTGGAAGCTAGAGCCTTTGCCAGCATGCTTTCGGCAGCAGGTTTTAATCTGGGCAGTCTATCACATGTATTGGACACAAATTTATTCAAAATCAAACCACATAATGGAACTGTCACCATTCATTCACGCCAAAAGATGAAGTGTAGGAGTAATCATCTGGCATGTTTACCATCTTACATCAATTAAATCTGGTATTTCTATCATAATGTTTTTTAAATTAAAACAAGATGAATTCAAAGTAAGATTTTAAAACTAAACAATTATATCAAACTACTTTAGCATAAGTTATGAACACTTGGCTTAATATGGAAACTTGTCTTGTCTTGTGGTTGGAAGCACCCAAGTGTTGGATCTACATTGTCCGGTTCTTTTAAATGTAACACACCCTTCAGGAGTATGACTTTGCACCAAGTTGTCTTTAAGCATCAGTGGGGCCACAAATGCTCTTATCTAAAGCCTGTATTTGATTTGTATGTCTTTTGAGTTGATGTTGAAATATGGTGGTGAAATACAGTGGCCAGCTTTTTGAGGACCGTGTTTGTGTATTTATATGCGTCCAAATTTCACCCTTAATCCTACACAGTGGTTTTGAAAGGACAAAAATTTACTGTAGAAATTGTGATTTTGAATTAAATGTTTTAGCTTAACACTCAAAAGTTGTTCCTGTGTCAGGATTCTGGTTGTTGTACTTAATTTGGCATATGATAATTATATGTACAGTATTTTAGTTAGTGAGTTTCAGAGGCAAAAACGTAAAACAGAGACAGGCTGTCTTTTTCTACTCTTCATGTCAAGCTCATTTAATCACTTCCTCTTTCAAGCTATAAACACACGAGTAGTATCAATCTCCTAACTGAATCTGACTCTCCATTTTCTTAAAAGTCACTGCATTTCTTTGATGGAAAATCCCCCTCAGGTAGTTTTGAAAGAGTTAATCACATGTTTTCTACATGGTCCCCGAGGGGCCCTAAAGGGAAGCGTTGGATCAATTTTAATTGAACTGCCAACATCGACAGATAAGATCATTTCATGGCAGTTTTAGGACATCATTATCCTTACTTCTAAATGAAATTAGTGTTAAGACGTAGCAGTACCTCAAATAAAGGACCGGAACTACTTGGAGGCTGTTTTTTGGCTTTGCTCCAAAGATGGAAAATGATTTAAATAAGTGAAATAACCATGGAACTACTTTGTTTATTTGTACATTTGTGTTTATATGCTACTGGTGAAGAAATATTTAAATATTACACACAAAAAAATGTCACAAACAGCTCAATAAATTCCGTTATCACTTCCCGTGACACGCACACCAGCAAATTGACAAGAACAATGTCAGTAGTGCTATCAAAGCAAAGTAATGCCAGCCACCTAGTGAGGCTTCTCAGAACGCAAAAGAGGGTGCTGCGCTCAGATATGCTTTTTGGCTGGTTTAAATTCTACTTCCAGGAAATCAAGGGAAATGTTTCCTAACGAGTAACTTTGTGTATTCCAAGCTCTAAATAATCAAAACAAATTTTGGAATATGCACAAGACTTTGCATGATTTACAAGAAGATCTTTACTACGCTGAGGCTGTTTGCCAGGGACGTCACTAGGATTTAAAGACAGGGGGGCTTAGCCCCCAGGCAGGGTATTTGTAACTTGCGTTTGCATAATCTTTGCACTCACATCTTTTGCTACTGTATTAGAGCTACACTCATGTCAACAACCAGTTAAGAAACCAAGATGTTAACAAGTAAAGTGTGATAGACACATCCTCTTCCACTGTACCTAGACTTTATCCATATTTTTTTATCCGTCTTCCATAGCAAGCCAAAATATCCCCTTTTTTTTATCTCAATCTTCCTTTCACCATCGGCGTGTTTATGTGCGGGGAGGCTGCATCGCGAGTTCAAACCAAAGAGTTACGACCAGACAAGATGAATCCCCCAGCTACTCGCAACGCTCTGAAAGCTGCCACTTCACACCGATGCAACGACACGGTGCGCTGCATCATCTTGACAGCACAACAAGTCTTTGTACTTTTTTGTACTTTTAAAAAAATCATTTGTGGCGTCTAAATATTAATGAGGATACAGTTATTGATTAAACAAATAGTTATTGTTATTATTATCACTTAGGCGGGCTTATGAACATTTTGGGTAGCCTTCAGCCCCCCTAAACGCCTAACGACGTCCCTGCTGGTTGCCCTTGCAACCAAGTGCCAGCAACCAACTGCTGTGTGCCCCAAGCCAACTCACAGGCATGCATCAAATGCCCAGTTTATCTCTAACAAAAATGTTTTTTCCACACTGTTAAAGAAAAGAATGCACTTGCAACAATGGAAAATTCCCATTTCATTTAATGCCCATTTGAAGTTCAATGCAATTTCATTGCGAGCAGGATGCAATAGATGGATGCATTACTATCGGTGGTTGGGCCGCAGGGTTGTGAGAGGTAGTCCAGACATGGGTTTCCCTTGCACTGTATTCCCAAGTGTGCCGAAATATATCATTTCTCTTGGAGCGGCACTAATGCAAGGTATCTATTCCTCCTGCACCATCTGAAAGCTCAAGTCTACAGGTTGATGATCAGGACATATGATGGGAAATAGTGATTGTTGCCTCATGGCCCATTTTAAGCCTTCACAACAACACACCCAGATTCCGTGCTGACATCTCAGGCTCCATCCTTATTCTCAGATACTTTCACTCCTTTCAGTTGAGCAGTAACTCACTCTGACTCAGAGGAAGCAATCCATTATTTTCATGCCAGACTGGGAGGTTCTGAGTCACAACAGATTCACAGTCAGCTGCAAACCGCCCCAGTGCGTGCTGAATACATCTCTGTGATACAGTAGTTGATACAAAAAGGTAACTGATGGGCAGATGGTAAAATGCTTTCATTCCTATCAACCAGCCACACTGAGGTAGAAACATTGCCCACAGGGCTAAGTTGGTAAACAAGTTCAAATAAATAATGTCACAAGTGCAATCACATAATTGGAAGTCTCACCTTGCATATGTATCCTACGAAGGCAACAGGTCAAGGGAAAATATAAAACATTTGGACTCAGGTAGTTTCTGAATTTTGTCTTTGTGTCTGGAGTTTAAGAATTCTCCCAATTTTTCTACATTTATATTGAGATTAGTCTTTATTGTACAACATCTTCATCTGAATATAGAATCTGTAGCTAACAGTACAATATTTGGGTATCAGAATCGTTGTTGTCTGAGTAGCAACAACGGAACGGGCTCTGGTTGCCTGCAGATAAAAAGCCATTGTTCAGAGCACAAACGGCTCAATACATTAGCTGAAATGCTATCTCAAAACCCATGTCAATTGAGACATAGACGTCATCCATCAGCTCCAGCTCCAATCATGCGTCTCAAGTTGCAAATTGGGCTGTAAATAATGACTGTCACACAAAGAGGAAGTCCCAACATATTGGCTGTTATCCCTACTGATACGATTTACATCCATCCAATTAACATTTACCAATGACAGAAAATGAAAGAAGGAACTGGACTTTTCAAGTCAATCTGACTTGTCACACAGACAAACATGGTTAGAGGGAATAGCTCTAGCTAGGGTCCATCAAGTCCGCGCATTTGCAGTTTGGGAGAATAAAGACAGACTGCACAAACACGCGCATCTGATGTGGATGAAGGAAGATTGAATACCAGTGTGTTAAGCCACTCAAGAGATAATACCAGCAGCAGAAATTCCATTATCAGTCACTTTAAGAACATAACATTGTTCCATTTTCTCAACAGGCCAAAGAGTGGAGACACACGGATTTGCAGCCCATTCTAGTCCACTTTATTGTACCGTTTATCAAACATAAAATGCTCTCAAAAAGCTTTGATTTAAGAAAACAAAACATAATGAGGTAAAGCATGATGTACAAAAAAATCACCTCTTTCGGTATATGAAGCTTAGGCGAAAATTCAGCCAGGAAGACTGGACAGGCTGTGGCGTCCCTGGAGGCACACGGCCAGCTGATTAGGGGCGGGGTCGAGTAATACCAACCAGGCGTGGGTGACGTTTCCGTGAACCAATTGCATCGTTGCGTGCAAACTTTAAAAGACTGTTCTCTTTGCTGTCAGTTGTCATTGCAGCATGCACCGAAAGCGACCGGTGAGGGGATCCGACAGTATCGCAGGTAACTCAGAAGGTCCGTTTGGACATGTGATCGAGTGCGGAAACGTTATAGTTACAATCTGAGCCGGCGAGCAGCACTCACCTACGAGGCGCCATTAATGCAAATATAAGAGTGCGGCGTGGTGCCAGCACCAAGCTCCCCTCTGCCCAGGAGTGAGGGGGTAAGGCTCACAGCTGGCAGAGAGCGAGTTGGAAGCAGCTATGATGTGTTATGTAACGTTATAATTCAGCGACGCTTTTGTCCAAAGGAGCTATAAATGCATTCATCAGAGCTTATAGAACCGGAACAGCATGAACGTCCAGAAGCCTTGCTGGTCGCGCAACTGTGTTACGTTATCCAGAGGTTAAGGGCAGAGGAAGCTGCGCATTGTGCAGCGTTATTTGTTCTGACATGCAGCGCAACTGTGCTGCTTTAGCGTTGAGTGGTTTGCTAAGGCGGTGATGATGGCGGTCGTGCGGGCCGCATTTAAAAAATAAATAAATAAAAAATGCGCTTCTCTGGCGGGCGTTACGGTAAAAGGGCTTAGAGCCGTAAATGCACTGATCTGTGCACTACTATAGTAGCAGACAAATGTCTGAGCAAAGCGGTGAGGGAGGGACCAGCTTACCGGGAAACGCGGAGCCATGCCATGTGCAGCAAGCAGTAGCCCTCAAGCGGCTAAACACTCGGCATGGTAAGTCGACCCTCCACATCCACGCAGATCGAAGCAGTGCGGCATTCCAGGCATCCGCAGTCCCTGATCGTCAGCGGGTAGGCATGCAGATACTAAATGTCTAACAAATTACATGTTCAGGTGAAGATCCGCGCTGTCTCCATGTGATGCTAGCTCAGTATGCTGTGTACTTGTGTAACACTATGCGGTCCTGCACCTTTGCGCCGTATCTCAGCCAGGTTTCCGTTGCAAATAAGTTGGTTTCAACCGGCCTACTTGGCTAAATAAAGGTTAAATAAAATAAAATAAAAATAAGTGAAATGACCACCAGAGAAGTGATCTTCGACAAGACCACGGTAGCAGAATAACTGCTATAGGTGTAGCAGAACACCTGGACAATGCCTCTAATATGCGATTCAAGTGGACTTTGATGGACAAATGATGTATAACAGGGGTGCTCAACCTTTTGCAAGCTGGGCCCCCCCAAAGCTGGTTCATGGTAATCAGGGGCCCCCCTTCCCGCCGCAGTCCTCACCCCCACTACACCACCTTGCATAGATAGATAGATAGATAGATAGATAGATAGCCCCTAGGGCTATTATTAGCCTGCTTTGCCTTGCAAAGGATCCTCAACTCTTGGTGCAATGTCTGATAAACATCAAATCATCCTCGATTTGCGCCCGATTGCGGTATTTCGTTTTGAGTGCAGTCATTTTTGAGAATCCTGACCTCACACAAACATGTTGACGCGAAAGGGAGGAGAATCTTCAAGGCGGCGTCACAGAGTTGAGGGTATTTGTGCATCATTGCTGCCAGAATGACGAAAGAGGGCAGGAGGTAAAGAGTTCCTTCAGCCTGCTGTCACTCTGCAGCTCAATAAGCCTTCAGGGCTCATGTCTCACGCATTCAACCCGTTCACGCACTCACACGCCACACCTTGTATTTCTCACGCGAGAAACTGACTTTGGTCCGAGACGCGTAGATTCCTCTTCAACCGGCGGTCGTAGCTTCCGCCCTCAGTCGACCATATCACCCCCCCCCCCCCCCGCCCCCCGGCGGCCGTAGCGTCCACGCGCGCCTCCTACATTATTAATCACAAAATTCACTTCTGACAACAACATTTTAGGAATTGACTATTCGCTTCAAGTTTTCATTCGACATTTATATGTTACGCATTTAGCAGACGCTCTCATCCAGAGCGACGTAAGAAGTGCAGACATTTCACATTGAGCTCAACACGCATCAAAAAGCAAAGCGTTGTTCCCGAGTGAGTGCAGGCAGAAGCGCCAGGGTGAGGGATGATTCCATTATCAGACTTGAGAAGCTCCATGAAGCGATGAAGCGGGCTGGGATATTAGATTATCCGCCTAACAAGTTGCCACCAAGTACGCAGTGCATTCTGATTCTGGGCTACACTTATAAACCAAGGTATCTCCATCCCACACACAAAGGTGGGGTTGGGCTGCATAACCCATACACACACCATCAGGGAGGAAAGCCTCAAGGTCTGGTAAGCCATAAATTGACAGATGTCCGCATTCTACATATCTATTTTCCTTGTGTCCGGTTGTATCAGTATCCTTCTTGCTAGGGGTTTCAGCACTAAGGAATCCCACTATTATCTAAGGGATCTTGTTTTGAGTCCTATGCCAGGTGGGTAGACTCTTTACGGGTCAGGAACAGGTCATGTTAAATCAGTGTGCACTTCAAGACGTAAGACTCACCGGGGACCTGCCCAAACTGGGGTCATGAACAGAGTTGTGATTTTCTTTCACTGCCGTCGCAAGGTTGCTGCTAATGGCAGCTGATATCCGCTTTGGCTACTCTTCGGCATTTTAACCTCCTTATCTTCGCAGGTTGTGCACCAGCAGTTGAGGTAGATGTACCCAGGGTCCCTCACCCTGGAGTCAAGGCACCGTGGCTGGATGTTCAATGTCTAAAAAGTCAGTCTCCAGATGTCTATCGCCGCCCATGCAGCTTGGGGCGTGGCCTATACTGGAAGCTCTACTCGAGGCGGTCCTACACGTGGGCAATACGGAGGGGCTTCCTTTGGCTGGTGGCTCGCACTAATGGCTGCTTTGCTGTTTAAAGCTCTGCTGTAATATCTCGATGTGGAACGGCTGGATCCACCCCCATGATTCTCAACCTAGGATAACGGCTAAAGCTGCCACAGCTAACCCAAGGCATTCCAGTGGCAAAGCCCATAGACGATGGGGTGGTTGTCACCTGCCGTGGCGATTCACCTCTGCCCTGACCATAACACTGTACTTGCAAAGCAAGATCCATGAAGCCGTAAAAGAATGCATAAGCTTGCATATAACTGGTGGTGGTGTCTTACTGCCCAGCTATTCTGGGATTTCCTCTCCCATAGCGCGGGCGGCTTCCTAGGTTTACGTTGCCTAGCTTGACGTATCTGTTTCCTGGTCCGACGGGACCACCTCTATTTCCCCAAAAGATGTCCGGATGGAGCCGTCAAGCTGACAACACTCTGTTTCGCGGTCTCACGGGACCAGTCAAGCTGACTACCTTTCTTCCTCACGGCCTAATGGGGCCAGTCAAGCTGACTAACTTTCCTTTTCGCGGTCCCGCGACCGGTCACTACAGATACGAACTAGACGCCTCTGAGCTGGACCAGTCAAGCGACGCAAGTCTGGCCGGAATGCAAACAAGATCAGTCCTGTTCTGTTCCCCGGTCTGAGCGATCCCGGTCAAGCTGTTCTGTGAGGGGCCCTTCGCAGCTATGTCTATTCTGCGGTCTCCCTTGACCCCACCTGTCCTGTGGTCCACAGTGACCACTCCTAGCTTGTCTACGGGCTTACACAACCACGACCTGTCTTTGTCTAGGGTCAATCTCGACCCCAACCTATCCCCGTCCTTTGGTCTAGCAGACCCTGTCTTTTACTTCGGGGTCTGTTGAAATCCCACCATACCTTACTGTGGTCCAGCTGGACCATTGCTATGTCCTGCGGCTTCTCTTGCCCCCGTGTCCTTGGCTTTGTTTCAGTGGGACCTTCCTCTCCTTTTTGTAAACCTTGGTCTCTGTCGGCTCTACTCCATATGACCTACCGTATGTCTCCCTACCATGCTAACCCTTGTCCCACCAGCTCCAGATAAGTCCGACCAGGACCTCTCATCAGCCGTAAAGTATTTATTTTATTTCTTCCATAAATAATACTGGTTTTGGGGGGTTATGCCTCATCTCGGCTCAGCATCCCTGCCCCTGGTCTATCCTACAGCAGGATGGAGTCCAAGCCCCAAACACATTGCAATATGAATATTCATGCTTATTGTAATAAAGCGTGTTCAAAGTCTCACCGGATTGAAATGAAGCTTAGACGAAAATTCAGTCAGGAAGACTGGACAGGCTGTGCCGGTCCGTGGAGGCCCGCGGCCAGCTGATTAGGGGCGGGGTCGAGTAATACCAACCAGGTGTGGGTGACGTTTCCGTGAACCAATTGCATCGTTGCCTGCAAATTTTAAGACTGTTCTCTTTGCTGTCAGTTGTTGCAGCACGCACCAAAAGCGACCCGCCACCTCCAATACAGCAGAAGTAGGCACATCAGGAAATGGGAGCAACTCCTTCTCTACCACCACCACCAGTGTCTGGACCCCCAAAGGGGGGGATATGCCTCATCTCGGCTCAGCATCCCGGCCCCTGGTCTATCCTACAGCAGGATGGAGTCCAAGCCGCAAACACATTGCAATATGAATATTCACACTTTAATAAAGCGTGTTGAAATTTCAACAAGTCTCTCCGGATTGAAATGATGTTAATTTAGGCCACGTAACATTAAAAAGCCATTGTATAGGGCCTACAATCATGATGAGGTGTATCCAGTGGGAGATGCTCCCTCTCCTCATCAGGAGCCACCAAAGAACCCCTTCCAACGTGTGTGCTTTAACTGGGATAAATCTACGGGGAGCTTAGAAATCTATTCATATCGCTCTTTAATTGGTCTAACTTTTTAATTCAACTCTTGTATCTGTCAAATGTGCTTTGAACACCACTTTCGGACTAAGCTAATTTTGGGGCTTCTGACCCTTGATAAAAAAGCAACCACAAGGTCTAATCGGGGTGTCATAATAAAGGTAACGCTTGTGAGGTTTTATCCAGATGTCTTAATATCACTTTTTATGTTGCAGGTTAAGACAAAATAAGATGGCACACTGCTCAAATGAAAACGTTTAAAAACAGCACCTTCAGGAAGATTATCCCTTTTGGAGTTATAATATTATGGTACCAAACCCTTCGCAGACCATAGCACAATATGTTAACATAATCTCTGCAAAGGACACTTTCGATTGTTTCGGAGTGAAGGAGACCTTTTTAGATTGTTTTAGACAGTTTACATGTCTAAGTGTGAGATTTGCATTGTTTCACTTACTAAGCTATTTTTTCATTTGTATCCCGACAATTGTCTTCAAGTGTAGGTTCTGAAAAAAAAAACTTTGCAGAGTGATTGGCTGATTAGCATGATTGACACCTCAATGTAATTGTTAGGGTCTGTGATTGAAAGCACTGTTAGCCAACCATTATGAGCAGAGCAGCCTCATCGGGAAGGGTTGGCCTGGCGAACAAGAGGTTGACGCGTAACCTTTTAACCTTCCACCAAAGAACAAAAGCTTCTAGAAAAGGGAGAGATTGCCCGTACTGTCTACAGGAAGTTGGCGGCTCATATTTTTGTTGTTTGGCTGCCAGCAATCACTACACTTCACAAACTAAGTTATTGGGAAATTTTTCAACTATCTTTTGTTGAAAACAATTTCAGTAGTTTTTTGGCTTTGGTACACTGGGGGTTTTACCAGAGAGGGGTAAACTGCTTATCTATTGACTCTGCGACTGTATTCTTTCTATAAAAGGTTTGTGTGTTGTCCAATTTAGCGCTGAGCTACAAATGATTCAACCAACTACATTGTCCAATTCCCCTCAAATAAGTTATATTTTGTCATTCAGTTGTTGTGAGTCGTGTGTATCATGTAAATATTGCCTGCATAGACTTGTAGCCTCGGTTGTGCTGTTTCATGTGCAACATAACTATGAATTTATGAGAAGTTTATTGTAAGACGCTGTTGACTTTGAACATTCTTCAGAGCCCCAAATTACTAAATTTAATTGTAGTGGCATATTGATTTTTTTCATTGTGTAAGCCACATGCTTGTCTTGGTAGATGGATGTTAGTTTGCTACCTCCTCAGCATCCATTAAAAAAGTAATGTTAAGTAAAATGTGAAATGCCATAAAGGATGAGGTCATAAAGTGGGATAGAAACCATTTATGGCAGTTCACCCCTAAAACATTAGACCCACAAAAGCCTGACAAACTCAACCCAAATGTGTCTTTTGCTATATATAAATATACGATTACCACATTAGCATGTAACCAGACACCCAAATAACATGGTAGCTTCATAATTCTATTTCTTAAGGCTTGAAAAATTGCGAATCATTAGATATTACGGTACATACACTGTCCATGTGAAAACAATAATCACATGCCAAATGAGATGAAAGGTGAGTTACTGTGTTCTGCATGAGCTCCCTTTCCAATTAAAATGCAGATAAGAGTCAAATAGCCACACCCATATGCTGTCATTTTAACCTGGTCCCTGGGGATATTGGAGAAATTGATTAAACACACATAATACAAATAACATGATAACGATACATTTGATAACATCCAACACAAATAATCATATTCCTCATTTGGTTATATGTTCTCTCTAAACAAACACATGAATGACAAGTATATGCCAAAAACATCCAAATTATATTGATGTCAGTGGAGGAGGCTTTTTCCATTTTTTTGTCGAGAGTGCTAAAATGTTTGGGGATGTCAAAGAATGGCAGCTGGACAATGGCACGGCCATTTGAACCAAAATGCAGAGGCGGTCCAGTGTTGATGTTGAAATGCATTAGCTAAGAGGCCCTTTGGTCATGAAGAGGGTTATGAAATTATGAACGAGTGTAGAGTAAGGTTTTACAGCAATGAGTGCAGGGCCGAATGTCATGGCAGTGAGCATCATGTGACTGCAGACAAGCCGAACAGCTGCCTTGTGGTGTCCACACTGCTGCTACCATCCCTTTCTGTCTCCATTGAGTTCGCCTTTTATAATAGCCACAATGTTTCATTACATTTTACTATAAATGTGATTTACTTAAGATAGAAAAAGATTGCAAAATTGTTATTTTGTAAGTCCTTATTCTCAATGAAAGGCTGGCACTATACTAATTTAGGCAACAGAATCTGTGTACTATTCGTTCATTCGTTTTTCAAAATAAAACCTAAAACTCAAAAAACGAATAAATGACTTGTTTCCTTAATATTCGTTTCCAAAACCAAAAAGGAAATAACGGATGACAACTCGTTTTTCCCATTTGAAATTGTGTGCTCAAATGAAAAATGGAAAACTGCACAAGGACAGCAGAAAGAGTCGCTAGTTCCACCCAGTGGAATTCTTCCTCCAAGATCGGGAAATGTGTGTAGTTGTGTTTAAAACACAATTAAACTGCGTAGCAGATCTACTTCAGAAGCCAAGGCACAGAAAAGTCAATGTCATACGAAAACATCTCATCTCGAAATGTGACTAAAATAGAACAAGGGATGAAAAGCCTGAAGGAAACCTGTTGCCTTCGCCTAATACATTTATGTTAATTTCTTTAGCTCTCCCTGCATTATTAAGCCCAATTCAATATTCTCCTACGCAGTAGAGATTTATGCTTGTATTTGTGTGTGCTGCATGTTATGTTATTGTTTTTGGTACCCAAAATACTAATCATTTCTGCTCAGTTTTAATCTGCTTGGGAGGCTAGGTGAGTAAAGAAAACGTGCAATCCATACACAATGAACCCCGCACCCACACACAGAAGCATGCTGTGTTTACCTGATGCAGTAGTTTTTAATTTCCCTTGCACCAGCCTGTCATCACTGAAACAAATTAATTTATCGCCCCCTCAAAAGAACACAGAGTCATTCACTAAGCCATCTCCCCTCTCCTTTCTCTTACATGTATTCAAATGATGCATGCATACCTCTAAGTGTTGGAGTGTGCAAACAAAAGCTTTCCTGTATGCATGTATTCAACTTCATACCCGAGTGTGACAACTAAGTACAAGCCCCTGCAGAGAAGGGCAGGGGCTTTGTCAGTGATCGGGATGATTGTCTGATCCAGAAAAGGCCATCCTACTAACATGCACACATACACTTCAGTATGCTTTTGCTACCCGCCTCACTGAGCCCCTCCAAGTAAAATGTATCGCAATACAGCTATTAGTATGCTAACTTTGAGCGTTTTTCTAAGAAAGCCAGTATCATATTAGCCTGGCTAATGTCATACCCTGATCTCATTCTCAAATGAGACGGGGTCTGGAAACCACATGTTCATTTCCTCGTATTGGAGGCGTGGTTTACGAATGCCCAGAGCCGTTTATTGGGCGCTACGAATGTCTGTCAAAGCGCCTGTTCCTAGCGACAGAAGTTCTACGCAGGAAGAAGGCGATCGGTCAGAGAGTTATGTGTACAAGATGTCGTTCAGCGACTATTGCTGTTTGTGCAAGGCAAACATGAGAGTAGAAGGTTTATATCAGTGGGCCGCATAACCTCTGTCTTCCTCTGTCGGGGGCCGGGCTGACCGGGAGAGGGGGGGGGAGTCGGCTGCGCGCACCTCCGCGGATACGAGCACATAAAGTCCGCGGAAGTTTGCCGGCGGGCCGTAGTTTGGGGACCCCTGGTATATATGCCCACTCTACAGACACGTAGAGTTTATTCGGCAGGTTAGCGTTGTTAGGGGTGACAGGAGTCAGCGCAATCAACAAGATCCTGCCAGCGCATATTCAACGTCATCGTCTTGCTGCACCCTCCCCGCTCTGTGATTGGTGCCCCATCTCAGGGGCAAATCTGCTCCATGGTTTCCAGACTGCGTTGCAGCACGAAATAAATTGCGCGTGCAAGGCAGCCTGGGAAAACCCAGGCTAGTATCATATGTAAATTTCCACTCAATACATACATACATACATACATGTTTCACAGGGGAAAAAAATGTAGCTCAAGGAAAAGACAGTGTGGATTGTTTTGTCATGTTGCATGTATGAGCTAACCGGGTTGCAGATCGGTACATGGGCCATTTGGTACCAGGCCGCACCAGAGAAATAATCATGACTTATATTGACAATTGACCGTATTCCCTCTACGGTCCCTCTGTGAAGCGCCGTCCCTCTTCACACATTTCCCAAGCCAAGACATGAAAAAGGTCAATGAGGCAAAAAAGGTTTGAGAAAGTTTTTCTCGACCCATTGTCCCTTAAACGCATCTGTAACGGGTATGGGTGTAGGGGACCCGGAAGGAGGAGACTGAGGCATGGTGAAAGTGCAGCTTAAACGTTGTCTGGCTTCTGCCAACCGGCTCGCTCGTCTGCTCAGGTTCCATCTCCCTGAGAGCCCCCTCCTCGCTCTCCCGTACCTGTCTAAATGCTGGTAGAGAGCACACCGTTAGTCGCCCCTCCCTCCAGCTGGAGGTTAATTGCCTCCAGCTGGCACCGCTCCCTGAACCGCCCCCCCCCTCTCTCCGCTGCAGCCGTGCAGAAACTTGAGTCAATCACGGTTTACTTCGGGCATGAGACTGGGTACATACCCAATTGGTCGCCAGTGGTCCGGTTCCTCCCACCCGGTGCTATGGCGGCCTTTGCACCTTCTTGAATAAATGTTGTGCGGCACCCCCCTGTTGACTATACAGTCCGCTAGGCGGTCTGCAAGCCTCCTCCCTATGATTTTAATGGTCTGGCCGCTGTTGGGACTTCCTATCCCCCCGAGTTGGTTGATGAGAAGAATCCAATACGGCACTCAATTAAAGTTAAAGTTAACATTTTATTTAGAAGAGATAAAGTGCTACATGAGCAATCCTCCGCAGGTATACCTGGAGACCTGAAACACGCTTCGCAAGCTGTCCCTCTCAGAGTCCGTCCGCTGTCTGACTCTGCTCTTTTTTATAACCTCTCTTGTCCTTGAAAGCCAGTTCAAACCAGTTCTCCCTCACGTAGCATTCTGCCGTGCCCTGAGAATGGGTTCAAACTGGCTCTCCCTTCAGCCACAGGTGCGTTATCTCAGATAATAGTTTATCTTCATTCTTCATGTGCTTTCCCAGTTCACATTGTCTGCCTTATATGGTCTCATCCGGTCACACCAGTCTTTCACGTTTCGTTGTAGACAGTGGACACAGATCACCATGCACTGGGTGTCTGTCGGTCGGACTGCCCGTTGTGAACCCGTCCGTGGTCACTGCAAAGATGGTGTCAGTTGATTGACACTTGTTGTGGGTGTAGGCTCGCCTAAGCCTACTATTGATAACCTTTTCCCCGGATGAAGCCTTATACCTCATTACACCTTGCACAAACTAATTGAAGCGTGTAAGTATCTTATAACATGTTGTTCACTGTTTTTGTCAATACAGAAAACACTTTTATTCATACTTTCATCACTCATTGCAATTCCTTGACTAGTAAATCATTGTTTCAGAATCCGGTGTCAGAATTTTATTTAAATAAGGCCATTGAGGCCTCGCTAAAATCGGTCAGGGGATCGAGATGACTCCCCAACATGCTGCAGTTCCTCCAATGCTCACCATCCTGTTGAGATTCTTGTTGGTTCAAATTAGTTATTCATGGTAGCCTCAAACCGACGCTGCTGTAATCCTCCAAAGTATTAGCGTCACCCAAACACAGCGAAGAGCGATACAGCCACCGAGATCAAAACTAACTGATTCCAGCATTTTACTTAAAAGGATGTGTGTGCAATTTTTTGTTTAATTTGTAAATCATACTCTAAAGTTAACTCACCCAAATGGTGTGTGTTGATCCGTCACTGGGGTCCACCTCGCCCCCCTCTTTTGATCTTCCCTCCTCCCCTGCCGGTGTGAGCCCTCCCTTCTCGGCTCCAATGTCCACGTTGCCATGGTGATCACACACAATGTTCTCACCTAGTGTGTTTCAAATGTCTTTGCCCATCAATGTTTCTTCTTCTTTCTTCGTCCCTGGTGCAGCTTCTCTTCTCTGCTCTCGTCTGTCGTTTGTGCTGACACGGACCGTCTTTGGTCGTTCTCCAAAGGTTCTGCTTCCTTGACGTTTCACTTTTATAACAACGTCCAAAAGAGTAAAAGTTCTCTTTAATTCTGTGGATGTTCAGACTCACCAAATGAGTCCTGGTTTCATTTGCTCCTCAAGACTCTTGTCGTCTCTCGTTCAGATCATGCAAGCATTCCGTAGTGTTCGTTGATGGGCTGTAGTTGTTGGTTCTTCTTCTTTGGTGTGGTGTGGTGGGAGGTTGGTAGTACAGAGGGAGATCACAGCGGGTGGCGAAGCGGAGTCCAGTCCAGGATCCACTCCTATCTTTCTCGTATGATAAAAACAAACAATCAGTTAAACATTTTCTATCAATTTCTTCCCTATTTATGGAATTGCGCTTTGATTAAATTTAAATGTGTGTCTGTGTCCATTTATATTTTTGTTTCCATTAAACTAACAAAACCTAAGTACCTGTAAGTTGACTCATGGTCTAGGTATTGCTTACCAATCCCTGCGTTGCCGATCCACCACTGAGCTCCATCTTACAGACCCCCCTAAACCTCCGGGCGTTATTGGTCCCTCCTATAAGTGACCCTAATGGCTTACACTTGGGCTCTTCACTGGTTCCAGCTAGGTGACCCTATTGTACTCACCTCCCTGGTTAGCCAGCCACGCCTCGGAGGAGTCAGGTATCTGTAAAACTGAGTCATCAGCGGTGCAATCCCCATTAAGACATATGACTCTATGTGTGTAGCATACGTGGTAATAAATTGCTCCTGGTTGTGATCCTGCATGAGGTGGATCCAGTGTTCTCTCTCTCTCTGCTTGTTCGTGTGCCTCGGTTCATGTCAGGTCCTCTGTGGCCTTCATGGCCCGATAAGGCAGCTTCTGTGTAGGAAAAACATTGAGCAGACAACGTAATTTCTTTTCTCTTCATATTTTCTGCTTGGTTCTCTCCCATTTGTTCATTTTCTTTAACGACTGGTTAAGCTTGGTAAGATAAAAAGTTCCATCATCTAATTGTCCAAAAGTTAGAGCCCCTTTAATTTCTTAAGTAATTGTACTGTTTATTTGTTTGTTGTCCTGCTGACTGTGGATCATAAGAGCACTGTTAATTTACATTCTTCCCAAAAGTAGAACAGATCAGATACGTTGTTTCTTCGTTGACAGTGTGTACTGTTAAAAACCTTCCCTCTGGTGTCGCAGTCCTCTTTCTTCTGTTGAGGCTTTTTGCCTTTGTTAAAACCTCCTGTGCATTATAATTAAAAAACATTTCTATGATTGTCAGACAATAATCCTTACCGTTACATTTAATTTAGTCTAATGAAGCCCATACTTATGTTTTCTTGTAATTTAAATCTTGGGATTGTGTTTTTCACAATCAATGCATGCCAACTAATGTTTATCAGTACTTCCCTCCCCCCTTTTGAGCATGTGTCAAACATGCTCATCATAGCCACATAAGTTCCATACGTGTTTACCTTATCCCGCATTGTCCCACAGTTGTATTTTTCCCAAAACTTCTTCCCCAAGACAGTTGATCAGGTAGTTTGCGTTTTCCTGTTGAAACGTTCACCACTAATAGTTGCTGTGCATTTAAACTTGCGATTTCCAAAGGTAGTTTACTTCATTCAGTAGTTGTAATCCCAATTAGCTTTTTTTTTTTTAAGTCGTTAGTGTCCATTCATTGCTTGTAAGCAGGAGGTCAAATACACATGTGGCGAGGTGGTTTATTATCCAGTTTACAAAGACAATTTTATTTCATAAAATTACACATGATCATAAACACCGCTATCACAAAAACAACAACTTTAAATCATGTATTAAGATCCACGTACTGGTGAGGAAAGCTGGTGGAGAGGAAAGAGAAACAAAACCAACTGAAACACACACGCAAGAGTTCACCCAGTGAGATCACCAACTCCAGTGAAACACGGCACGCAAAGAAGACCACCGCCATCCCCTATGAAGGATAAAATAAAAGAAATTACAACAACACTTAAACCCAGACGGTATGACAGAACCTAAACTACAAACAGAAAACGTTCACAAGAAATCAATTCGACCAACACAAGTCACATAATCAAAACAATAAGGAAAATAAATGAACACAAACAAAAAGGACCAATTTCTGTTATTTAGCATTCGAGTCCAGTGTCAGTAGCATGCCACGCACCGATAGCTTTTCAAAAATAGACACACTGGATGCTTTACGGCAGAGACAAATCCATCACTAAACATCGGCAGAAGGGCTGCATCCAACAGCAGAGCAAGGCATCATTTATAACGGCAGCAGAGTCTTTAGACAAAGCAGAGCAACGCAAACACAGGGACCAAATCAGCTGATGGGGTGATCGTGTCGATCACCGCCCGTAGAATTCGGCCAGCTGGTGAGCATTTCCTGTTTTCAATAAACAGAGTTAGTATAACTAAGCCACGTTACTGCAAGCTTTTTAGTATTAAAGTAACGTACCAGTTTTCACAGTCAAACCTGCACAAGAGAGAGAAAAATCCCCACGGCAGCAGACATCTACCTAGGACCATACCATCATTAGCTATGGGATAGTGTTCGCTCTAGCTAAGAGAGAGAGGACACTTACCACCGATTGAGAAGCCCAACCGCCAAAAGGGAGCACGGTGCACGAAGCACACGGTCGCCACTCAATTTCTGACCTGGAAAATACTATATATATTTTTTTCATCTTTTGGAAAAAAAGAATTATATACTACAAAATGTGTAACCCACAGATCCAAAAATGATAAGGTCCCCCATGACCTCGCCCCATAGTGGTGGGCCTATTTTCAAATGCTTTTCCTGAAGACTCCTGCATATGTGAGAGTGCGCGGGCATGCAGTTAGTGCAGAAAGCATTTCTTCATTGCAGGCGGCGGTGTGTGTGTGTTCCACTTTCCTTATCATGTGAGCTCTTAGCATGGACACCGTCTCCCCTTCACATGCAGCTTCCTTCTGTGCCGCCGAAGAGCCTCTTGTTGTATTTAATACCGCATCGAACCCAGCCGGTGCCGAGAGAACCGCACCCTCTCTTCCCCCCTCGCATGCAGGTGGATTTTTCGAATTACGCCGTTCTTGGTTGTTTTTGTCCACAGCTTTAATTTGTATCCAGTAAGGAAACCAAGCAGAGTTTCCTTTTTCTCCACACACTCCCCTTATCACATTTCGACTCGAGCCCCTTTTTAAAAAATGTTTTTATTATCTCTTCTACTCCTCGATATCTGCGCCAGTGACACTCAGTCTGCCAAATGCCTTTCTTTTTCTCACCGCGCATCCTGTGTGTTCAAACATCATGTTTCTTTTCCCCGGTAGTATCTCTAACCACCGCCACCAACAGCCTCCGTTGGCCGTTCATTATTTTCCATCGACACCCCGGCGCTGGCCCCCAGCCGCCGTCAAGTTTCACGATCAAATTCACCTTTCATTTTAACAACAGTCCCCCAGTTTGCATCTATTTTACCTGATCAGAAAACTAGCCACCTCCGTGTGACACCGTCAATGTTCTCCGCAGCTCCAGCAAGCTTTCCCCATTTGTTTTGAAATCTAATGTTATACTTCCAGAACCCCTTTTTTTAAGGAAGGTTTAAATTAACCCCTCGAGATCAATGTATTATAACGGAAGTTTATATTATATATATATATATTAGTGGTGAGCCGTTATCGGCGTTAACGTGCTGCGTTATGGTGAGACTCTTATCGGCGATAAAAAAAAATGTACACCGATAATCTATTCTCAAAGTTGGGTTGGGAGCTGGGTCTATACTACGCAAGCTATGATGACTTTCACCTTGACATTCTAGCGTGGATGGATACCTAGCCAAATTGCACTGTAAGGGGCGAGAACGAGTCTTCGAACCTGTGCCTACTGTGAAATGACCACACCAAACGTGATGTGCTAACATGGATGCAGCTACGAAGCCACCGGGTTTGCTTCAGCTGCGCATTGTGCAGCGCAGCGGTGTTGCTTTAGCGTCGAGTGTGGTTGGTTGGGCGGTGATGCTAGTTCGCGTCGGGACGTAGCACTACGCGTTGTTTATAGTAGCAGACAGCTGTCAGAGTAAAGCGGTGAGGGAGCGACGAGCACACGCTAGCAGGCTTACCGGGAGAGCGCTTCACCCGGACGTGATCTCCACTAGCTACTGCGGGCCATCGAGTACGGTACACCTCCATCTCCAACGCCGGGAAACGCGGTGTCATTCCGTGTAAAGCAAGGAGCCCCTCAAGCGGCTAACACTCGGCATGGCAAGTCGACCCTCCACATCCAAGCAGATTGAAGCAGCTCGGCATTCACAGGTGTCCAGCGGGTAGGCACGCAGATACTAAATGGCTAACAGATCACACGCTCAGGTGAAGATCCACGACGCAAGCTATATCTGGTTAGCATTACCCGGCCGTCTCCATGTGATGCTAGCTCAGCGGCGTGAGGTGACGCGCTGTTGCGTTTACGTAGCTGGTGTCTATTACCGAGTCGGTGGTTGTGCGGTGTAAGGTAATGTACACTTGGAGGGGGCTTGAGCAGCGATCTAAGCACGAACCACGGGAGTGACGCTGCCATAAAAGGGGAACATTATTTATTTATTTTTGTATGATACTTGAACCCGTATTGCCTTATCGCGTCCCATTGCTATATGCAACTTTATGTGGTCCTGCACCTTTGCACCTTATCATACAGAAACAATTGTTCTCAAAGACTTTTAGTAATTATTCTGAATGCCTTCGGCAGAATTCAAATGAGCCATTTTAATCTAGATTAATCTAGATTAATCTATGCCCACCACTAATATATTATATATATATATATATATATATATATATATTTTTACTCTCCTTCTCTTTTCCCCCCTTGCCCGCACACACACACAGACACATGAGCTGCACCCTCAGAGACTGCAGCCCAAGATTTAAGGAGATTTTACTCCTATGGACTCTAACCCACAGGATTTAAGAAGGTTCACCTTCTAGGGACTCTAACCCTGGGATTCGGGGGTCCTCAAATCCCCGGGACACTAACCTAGCGACTTCAGCCCTCGTCAGGGTCTGATTGGGTTGCCAAACCAAAGACTAGGATTCCAAATCCTTTTATTTGTGCCAGATCATTGATCCCTGGGTACTCGCCGGTACCCACTAAACCAAATATAAGGATCCCTGATCCTTTAATTTGTGCCGGATAGAAGATCTCTTGGTACTCGCCGGTACCTACTAAACCAAATAGTACTCGCCGGTACTATTTCAAAACACTCGACGGTGTTGTGCACTTTTACCGGTTTCCTTAATATTAATTTTAGCGAATTGCTCATGTATCAATTTGGTTCCTTCACCACCAATCCACAACATACTCCTTATTTTAGATTATCCAATATGCAGAATTAGTGGAAACAGGTTTCTGCTTACCTTGGTTTGAGGCGGCCTGGGAGTACGCAGTGTTCAGCGGATGAAAGCGCCTTGGACCGAATTCACCTATACAGGTAAACTTCTCATCCCGGAACGAGCCCCCAAAATTGTTGGGATTTCACTCCGCGTTTGATTGAAGTCTGCGGCATCCTGAACCTGAAATGAGTTTGACACCCCTGCTCTAATCCTTGATATATTTATTGGGTGATAGAAGGCTGATTTTGTAACTGTCTCGATAGGTTAGGTTGAATTCCAGTATGAATCCAAAATCACGCCTACATTTCTAGCTTGGTTTATGGTGTGAAGCCACAGTGTAAGATTTTGTTGTAGGACGTGACCCGCCCATGGGCGGGTGGGAACCTTTGGGGGCTCGGACAGGTTTTTCTGATGGATTTTCAGAGGTTTTCCGGCTTGTCATTATTTAGAAACACACACAAAAAAACCTTCCCAGATAAATCGCACCATTCGGACAGAGTGAGCTTTATTGTGGTTGGATGAGGAGTATAAACTTGAACCATTACAGACACCCTATTGGTTTCCTCTGCGCCGGCAGAAGAGACAAATCAGAAGTGACGACGGGTGCGGAAAGCCGATCTCAGTTGGGTGTTTGCCCCACCTCCTCATGCAAACTGTAACGGTAAATGAGTATCTTTATGACTGTGGGTTTGCCGTAAATGTTTTTCTCTAACTTTATTGTGAATCTGGCACAACACAGCGACTTCCAAGTAGCGCAGCGTCTTACATAAAATTATATGTGTCTTGGTGCGAGGCTTTAGAAATGAACATTACGGTATTCTGTATTTAAGCAATACGGTACGAGGGGCTGTACTTTATCGTGCTGTACTTTATCGTCCATTATAATACGGGTAGATGAAATCCAGCGTTATGATTGGTTGAGAGTGAGTCACGTGTGCATTATTCAGCGATTATGTTCAGTTGCTGTTCACATTGACAGGTTAGATTTTACGCGACCGTTAGTTGACATTTAAAAACCTGGAAATCCCACAAATTATCATTTCTAAGGCAATGCGAGCTTTCACACAGTTAAGGTGGACGTCGTGAGTGATGTGAGATGGTGCGGGACCGATGCTGTTTACATGCGGGCAATTCTGTTATAGAAAAATTCAAAGCAGATTTCTTTTAATGCTGGCATTGCAATGTTTTTCTCCAGTCACCCTCTCACCTGCCCAATAATGACTGTCTATACGCCAACCGCTCTGACTAGAGTTGTTCCGATTCCGATACCAGTATCGGAAATGCTGGCATCTGTATCGGCGAGTACTGGAGTTGAGGCACTGATCCGATACCACGTACGTTAATAGAAATAGGAATCCATTTACTGGTTAGCTCCATTGACATATATATAAAGCCCCCGACATCTTTGACACAGTTCTTCTTCGCCGCTTTAAAAAAAGTTGCGCTGTGTTACCATCAAGAGCTGCTGTTTTAGAGGGGCGAAGACAAATTGTTCACCTAAAAGTAGCTAACATTAGCGAGATCCGGCGTCTTACTAACGTGAACCGGGTTTGTCGAACCTGACATTATTGCGGAGAAGTTTCGTCACACACGGCGAACGAACCTAGCTAACGCTACACGGGCAACTTTTGCTGTACCGAACAACACATTAGATTTTAATTGTTATTGTTACGAGTTGGTAACCGCTACTGTAACCGGCCGTTGGTCTAGGAGCTAACGTTAGCGCATCATGTCGGCGGTTTGGCAGTACTTTACAGTGGCTTTTCCCACCAGTAAGACGCCAACATGCAACATATGCAAAGAAGCAATTTCGAGGGGTGGTACAACGAGTGTTGCAAATTTCAACACCAGTAACTTAATCAAACATCAGACGCGTCACCCTGAAGAGCACGACGAATTTACCAAAGTTAAGGGGACCCTGGTATCGAAATCGGTATCGGGAGGGAAAAAATGGTAACATCTCTAGCTCTGACTGTCTAATGTTACCGCGGATGGGTCTATCAGTTAGTTAAATCTCATATTAATTAGTTGAGATAAATGTTATGCTTAGATGTTGTCTAAAAGAAAATGATATTTAGGGTGTGTGTGTGTGTGTGTAGGTGCCTACTGGAAATCCATGGGCAGGAGTCAGGAGACATAAAAGCAAGCAGGAAACAGCTGTTGTAGCTCCACAATCAGCTGATTTGAGGCGGTTGCGCCTGCTGATTTTAGAGAATCATCCACATTAAATATAGGCCATTCTAGTGCTCTGATATTTTTGGTGAGTGCTCAGATTAATGACTCTGGGCCTATTCATTGTGTTAAAATAGCCACAGTATTATCGGATTGGATCGTAAGAGTTCCAGTCGAATTGCTCTCCTCAGATCGAATCGATGTATGGTTTAATATCATGAAAATGATTATGCTTCACTGCATTATTGGTAACCAAAACGCCCCACATGTTGAAAGTTTGCATTCTATGTCGGCACTGAAAAGTAGAAGAAAAAAGGTTAATACACCAACATGGCTTTTTAACAAAAAGCAAATGAAACAAGTGTGAGACTTTGGCAGAGGGAGGGATGTTAAGACCGGCAAATGCATTAAAACAACAACTTCTGTGATTTCCTTTTTCGGAAATCACCGACTGCATCTTAAATAAAAATGGAGCTTAATAAAGAAGTAGCTCATAAAACACTGAAAATGTAGATTCCCGTCTCATGACTCACTGTTATTGAGTAGGTGGTCACGCAAACCCAGTTTACCAGAAACAAGGATCCTTAAATCCGATTATCTGACGAGTCACTACCAGAGTTTAATGAGTTGTGGATAATCCATCAAGGGATTTACAAATTAAGCGGTGTAGCTATCCATTCATTACATATGACAAAGCATAATTTCATATTTTGCGCAACGTTCAGTTTCTGCGTGTGTGAGAAAGAGAGGTAGCCCTGTGATGGTAGTGTCGACCAACCAGCTCAAGACATACACAACCAAGAACTGTGCGCCAATTTAAACCACGTACATTTCCACCACTGTCATAAATTACGTTGTACATTAGACTGTAAACTCATTTACACTATGGTGGATTTGAAACCTCAAAGATTGATCACCAGATACTCCATCAATAATTGCCTATTAATAAGCGATTACTATTCATGAGTTGAAGTGAAAGATGAACTATAGTCCCTCCCTACACACATACACACATATCAAGTCAAATGTCAATATGTCAGCTTGAGTGCCTCTGTTTTGAGTGTCTGGTCTGAACCATCAATTATTAATTCACAACCGCTGCCTTTGCAAAATCTTACTAGCCGTACTAATAAAAGCTTCCTAGTTCTATATTGTCTTATGTATTCTAATAATTGTGCCTAATGTACAGTTCAAGTCAAAAATCTCGACACACTTTCTCATTTAATTCAAGAGAAAGTGTACAAAAGTTTGGCTGGTGCTGTATATTCAACAACGATTACATTATAAAAGGGACCCTTAGAATGATGACATTTTCTAGAGAATATTCTCATAAACTAAGACAGGAGAGTTCACAAATCATCTTAGCTGCTAACAGGGATCAAGGTAGGACAGAGTAGTTAGGCTTAATGATATTCATGAATATCATTAAGCCTATCAATTCTTAAGTCGTGGAGACAATTACGGAAATATTCTCCATATACTTAACGACACTGATTTTATCAAACCAGACAGACTTGTGTAGGAAGATATGTTGTGAGTTATGAGTGAACACAACATTAGTTTTAAATGTTACCCCAATATTTGGCCCACCATGTCTAACCAGATGGTAGTCAAACAGTCATAGCATCTAATGCTCCCTGTCATGTCTACCTTTGACTTAGATAGTACTGAGATCATGTGTATATGAAAGCATGGATCCAAAAGGTTTAAAAGTGTTTTGGGATGATCTTTCCCAAGTCCAACTCTGTAATCGTTTCCCGATTTCTAGTAGACCACACTGACCACCACACTGATGTTTTTCATCAATCTTGTTTTAGGGAGTATTGTTTTTTTAATTAAAAAAGGATTTACGTAAGGAATTCTAAATTAGTCTGACATCTATTTTGAAGGGACCATGCATCACATCCTCTTCCATGAGCTTGCCACTGTTAGCACGTTAGCTAGCTAGTCATGCGGAGGCAATAGCAATGCTAGTAATTATTTAAAAAAACTGAAAAAAACTATTACTACTTGCGTCTGCAATGTCCATAGGGGTTAATTTAGGCTATAATATGTAGCAAATCATAACATCATACAAATTATGCAAAAGTAGTAGTTAAAGAATGACTTGGACATACTGTATGTGAGGTGCATCATGTACGCAGACTTATGAACTTGATTTCTATCGCTCTCTCAGAAAAACACACAAACACCACTTCAATAACGTTTGGGATATTTTATTTGGGACTTACAGGTTGATTTCCTCTGATGAAGATCATTCCTGGGGGTATTAAAAGACAGAAATGTGAGGTTGGTGAAGGGGGAGACAGTCACGTGACAGTTAACATCTATTGTTCAAAAATAGACATTCAGGCTTAAAGAGGAATGCAATATGAGACAAGCAGTAATACAGGAAAGGTGAGCGATTAAAAAGATAAGCATCTCTAAAGTATAAAGACAAAAAAAGCCTGCAGAGCATGAAAGATACATAATTAAATAGTGAAGTTGCATGAGAGATTACATCTTTTAATGGGATTCTTAATTTAATTATTATCTACTGTTTTTGCAGCATATGGCAAGTATTTCATTTCACTGAGTCGGTACAGGCAGTTTAGAGTCACCAGTTAACCTAAGATGCATGTCTTTGGACTGTGACAGGAAACCAGAGTCCCTGAAAAAAACAGACATAGACTTTCTAAATACCTGTTGCAAGTAATATAGGTCTGCTACTATTGAAAAAATAATTAACCTTAATTGTGTTTTGGTTTCATTGAGGTTGGACTGACCAGCAGCCTCACCACCAGCCTCGCTCTCCAGCCGTCTACCAGGCTCACTACTAGCCCCGCTGTCCATCCATCCACTAGCCCCGCTGTCCATCCATCCACCAGCCCCGCTGTCCATCCATCCACCAGCCCCGCTGTCCATCCATCCACCAGCCTGACCGCCAGCACCCCCGCCATGCACCAGCCTCACCATCACCTGCACCGCAGTCCAGCCATCGACCAGTAACCGCATACTGTTAAGATCCCGGCGATTTGAATGGACATTTTCATTATTATCACTGTATTGTGTGCATTCTGTCATTGTTTTTGTCACTCATCTGTTCCCCCTTATCCCGGATTGATCCCTGATTTGTTTCACCTGTGTCTTGTCTTTGTTAATTCCCCTCGTTTGTTTCACCTGTGTCTTGTCTTTGTTCTCCTTTCTATCATATATATATATATATATATATATATATATATATATATATATATATATATATATATATATATATAGTCCTGTCTTTCTGTAGTCCCCTGTCGGATTGTCATTCATTGTCGGTGAGAGACTAAAGCCTAGTTTATGCTTCTGCGTTTTCGGAGAAACGCAAGGACACGCAAATGCAAGCGGCCATTGCGTAGCCCTTGTGGACCGTCCCGCCCCCCCCTCTTTGCGTGCTTGCGTGCGTCGACCAATTTTTCAGCTACGCAAGCCGACGCAAGTCCCAAGGCTGTGATTGGTCTGCTGACTACATCCTTGCCGGAGTCTCACATTCCCGGTTTCATAGCATAATTCCGCCATTATTAAAACAAAGATATTTTACGAGAGAATGAATCAGATTGAAGCGCTATTGTCTGATGAAATCCATAAATATGACCACTTATACAACGTGTCATTGGGGGACTATAAGGACGCGTGGATGGGCTTCAATTCATGGACGTAGATCTCCACAAACATCGGTTTGCCGGTCGGGGGGACAAAGGAAGAAAATACCGGACTAATATGTCCGCGAAAAGAGGCGAGCAGCAGTGTCGATGCACGGGGCGAAAAAGCATCTGATCAATAAATAAACGAACCAACGACTTCCACACGCAAAGACGTCACTCTCTAGGTCGTCTTTGACAATAAACGTTACTCCACCTGGTGTTCTGGCGGTGAATTGCTTTGCAAAGTGTTTTGGGAGAAAATAAATCTACAATTATTTTTTGCTACTTGGTCTGCGATTAAGTTCTTGTTGCGAGAAAGCCTAACCTGTAAGTATAACTGTCATATGAACTACCACCATCACTTCCAATGGACATTAATCCTTTCCAGTTTTTGTGATGGACACCAGGATTATCTGTCCTTTAATTTTTTTTTTTTTACGTAGAAAAGAAGAGTGCCAAGTAAGAAACCCTGTGGTAACCCATACACTATGTCATGTTAAAGTGAGAAACCCAGTTTCTTTTTAGCATTTTAGTCCTTTTATCCACTGTGTCTGACTTTTTGGCAAAAGGATTGATAACATGCAAAACATTGTAACTGTATACTTTATTTTTCTCTTTTAGAATGCAGCCGTAGGATGTCTGGTACAGAACATTTTTATCCAGTGAAGAGGCTCGTAAACCACAAAAGGCTAAAGGTTTGTTTTCTCATAACATGAGACAGATACAGGAAATCTTTCCTGTCAAATGCCATGACACTAAACCATAATTAGAATGACTGGTCATTACTTCTCTATATGCAGGATGTTAAGTTACTAATGGTAAATATGTTTTAATACTTTCTAGGGAAAACCAATGGAACTTGTGGAGTGGGAGCCCTGTTGCCACGTGGTATGCAGGATGTTTCTTCATTCTATTCTATGGTTTCAAATATTGGCAAAGAAATGGCATTATTATTATCATTGTTCTAACAGTTTAAAGGGCAAAGCATAAAAATAGTGTATGTGTACTCCTTAATTCAAACTTTCCTAATCATGTGAGCTACAGTAATAATGTTACTGAATCCATGTAAAAAATGTGACTCAAAACTGTTCTCCATTGACATCTTGCTGATATAAAAACAAATCTTTTTCACAGTGGGAAGACCTGGCCCCTCGAGTGGTTAGCCAAGGAAGACACAAAGTCATACATTACATACAAGTCTTCATTATGTTCAAAACAACAAATAAACTTCACACACTAAAACCTCAAACACTTATGTCTAATGTTTTGTATGTATGTGAACTGCTGAAACATGTTGTATTGTTAAAACTATGTACATATATTCCAAAAAAACGGTAAAACATGAATGCATGTTAGTATGACACAACAGAAATCATGCATAACTACACAGAAAATACCCTTTTCATGACGCTTACCTAATATGTATTGTCCTAGTTGTGTTGCCGTACTGTGCCTGACCCGCTTGCGCATGCGGCATAGCGTTTGTTTTTTCCAATCGATCTTTATTGTCTACTCTGGCTGCTAAAGTGTGGCCGTGCTCCATCACTTTTGTATCTGTTGAACTTGGGCTTCTCTCTTTGCTTTCTGCCTTCAAATACTCTGTCCACAGCATCGGCATCAAACTTCACTACGCTATTGACATCACTCCTCAGTGTGTTTCGTTGCCTTTTAATCTCCTCTGATTGTCTTGTTAATGGCTTTTTCCAGAGTAAAATCCTTCTCCATTTGCATGCGTTCAGAGAGCCTTGCATCAGCCAGCCCCACTACAATACTATCCCTGATTAGCTTGTCATGCAATGTCCCATAGTTGCAGCTCTCTGCTAATGCATGTAGGGCAGTTCCAAAAACGTCCACAGTTTCATTTGCCTCCTGTTTGCGCATGTTAAAGCGTGCACGCTCATATACAATGTTCTTTCTAACAACTTAGAAAGACTCGAATCCGTCCCTCACGGTTGTGTATACTTGCTGGTCTGCAGCACTTAGTTTTAAGCCGCTCAAGACGTCATCTGCGTCATCCCCCATGCAGTATGTCAAGGTATTCACCTGGTTGACTTCGGAGCTTGCAGACAGGTTACTTGCCCAGCGGAATTTTTAAAATCTCCGAATCCATTTTGTCCAGTCGTTCGGCTCGGAAAAATCAAAGGGCTCCGGCGGCTGGACATTAAACGTAGCTCTGGGAGTGTTAGCCGCCATGCTAACGCTAGCTGTTTCCCGGTCCTGCTCGTTTTCACTCATCGAACTTCACAGAACACTTCTTGCGGGTTTTCACCTACGCCCGTACAGTGGTACAACTCACTTATATCCTGCCTTAGCTACACAGCACTTCTGACACCATGTCACGTTCTCTTAATAAAGCACGTGAGACAGACTGTGTGCTAAGGTTGACATCTTTATTCTTCTGCTCCCGCGCCCTCTCTTCCCGATTCCTATTGGTCCCCAGCCTACCAACCCGAGGCTTCCCATTGGATTACCCACATGTCAATCAGCAACAACATGCAACATGAACAATACCACACCAAATTGCATTTCCGTAGCCTACAGAACAACACGTTTGTTAGCCTACCACCAGAAGTTGGTTGATGATTGGCTAGGAGATCGACATTAATGTGTACATCTGAAAACGGGTCTCCGTGCTCGATGTCGAACCACTCATTCATTCGTTTAGCTCTTGACGTCCCCCTGAATTATCCTCTTCGGCTTAAAGGTCCCCTAAATCGTTTGCCAGAGCTCGCATTGCCCGAAACACCTCTCATTTGCGGCGTTTCCAGGGGGTTTTTTGTCGTTCGCCACCGAGCTAAAAGCTGAAATGACAGCCAACGGTTGCGCAAAATTTAACTGTTATTTTCATCACCGCTCCGATATATAAACAAATATGTTTATTTTTTTCTTGGATTAATTTCAAGACTTTTCTAAGTTCCAAGCCGCAGGCCTCTACATTACACGTCATTGTAGCTGACGCTTTTATCCAAAGTGACTTTTAATAAGTGCGTTTCAACCATAGGGATATGAACTCAGAAGAACAAGTGCAATTTTATAAAAAAAAGAGCCATTAAATCCTACAATTTGTTAGTCTGTGGAGGTGTATCTTTATTTCGAAGCAGAAGATGTAAAGACTGCAGTCCTGATGTCAGCAGAGAGCTCAAGAAACTGAAAGAAAGCACAACTGGAAGAGAGGTTGTTTAGTTTGGCTCTGGATTTCTGTTTGTTCCACTAAAGAGCGTTAGAATGTTACACCACTGCCCTTTGAGAACAAGAGGTGGTAATTTCCCTATGTGTCGTTAAATAACATGGCTCTCATCTGGTGGTGAGCAGACCTCACGGATGTGCTACTATGAGAAAAGGCAAACACAATTTGGCAAGAGGTTGGGAATTTGAGGGAAGAAAAAAATAAAATGCTGAGGGAGGAGCGCATGGAGAAAATGATTGTGTTTGAAGAGGAAAGAAAACAGCCACAGGGCAGGAAGGTGAAATGGAGACGGGATTTAAATGTGCCAGAGGTAAATGCTACCTGAGGATGCAAACGGAAAATGATCATGTAACGAGAGCAGGGAGTAAAAGAAGGCTGCTGCCCGGTAATCGGTGGGATGAAAATGAAGGCAAGAATGAGAAAAAGGGGATGTGACAAACAGTGTGGGAGTGCTAATGACTAACTACTCACAACCAGAACCTTCAAAGCACAAGAGACAATAGGCGACAACAGGGACTATTTTAAATCCAACGGTTTACCACCAATCAACAGAGCGCACACGCGCAGGGAGAATGTTCCAGAGCCGAGAGCATAATTAAAAACGCCCTGAGGCAGACTCAGTCGGGAAGGTGTTTCCATCGAAGGGCCCTGGCGTGTATCCCAGAGATTGCCTGCCTGCCCCGCCCCCCCGTCCCCCCCGTCCTTCCCCTCGGCCACATTGAGAGTCTTAACGTTGCTACGCGTATTCCACCAGCCGCCTGCCTCTCTCCCACACACTGTTCCTGCCGCCCCTCCGACGCACTAGCAAGGTCAGAGAAGGATGGCAACAAAAGAAAAAACATGCCAGATTCAAAAAGGGATAAGATGTAGCAAGAAATAAGATATCAATATTTACAGGAAATTATATGAAGGACAAACACCCCACTTGTGTGCGCACAGTATTTTTGTTTCAAGACCTGTAAATTAATGTCATATTTCTACAAGGACTTGAACAATATAATATGGGGCTTCCTTTGATGCTGTAATGCGTGTGTATATATATGGTCACTTTGCTTCTTCTTACATTATGATAGGGACGGCTTTATTATTGTTATTTTTTATCTTAATATTTGCATTTCTGTCATCCTTGCCTGCGGCATCATTATAGGTTGCCGCCTGAGCCCGACCTTTCAACCATTCAATCCCAAACCCAAACCATCCCGTTGAGAGTATCAGCTAATTCGTCTTCCCATTTTGGCACGTCAGGTTTGAGCGGGTTGCTTGATGTACAGCTCCTACACGTCGAGACCAATAGCCATGTTCATAAATTTAAAACTAAGCTTAATTTAATGTATTAAGCTTAGTTTCCAGAAATCCAGAATAAATCATTCTGGATTTTAATCTCAGTGTTGTCTCAAAAAGTGTTTTGTACAACTAAATACTCCTCCGCTGTGTTAGAGATAAAATATGCATGATTATATTTGAACATTCATTACAAATCCCTTTACCGGGGTTAGAAAATGAAAATAATAAACTAATCCAGAAATGTTGTTTTGTCAGTAACAATGCACTGTGTGACGCTAGATGAAGATAAACGGATGAACTGCAAACTGTTGGTTGGACTGAAGGTAAAAATCCCAACCTGTGAGTGCTTCAGTGAACGTCTAAATCTGTCAGTGTTTCCCTTCCGCTGCTTTTTTCCTCGTCGTCCCTGTGGTTTGAGAAGTTATTTATTATACAATAAACACGGACGAGCTCCAAAACCTGGCTCAGAACAACGCCGACAACTAGAAGACTGAACTAGAGTGAACTTTCACTCTATTTCGATCTTCATCACCATTATGGGGGCAAGCGTCATCAAACCATAATTGACTTCTGAAATGACCTTGTTCCTTATTACTTATGCACTTGGGAGTCCTTCATTCATTTATCGCATTACTTTTCTGTGTCTACTGCTTATACCCTTGACACCAGACTTCCTTTGGGCGTCATATTTCTGGAGTGATAGTATGTCTCACTATTTGGCACAACATTGTCTTAGCTCATTGTCTCTGCAATTTAATGTCTTATTTAATTCAAGAAGGTAGCCCACAGAACAACCAGTACAAACACTACTGTAACGCGCCCATTACTTAAGCAGCAAAAAGCTTGGAGAATTGATTTCTGTTTTTAGCCAGATCGGAAGTTTAAATACGGGTTTTACGACATCTTTTGCAATATTGGAGTTGAGATAAGAAGGGTAAATATATTCTGGGTTGTGTTTAATCAGACAATAGCAGTGCCCATTCCGGACAAGTTCATATTGTGTTAAATGACGCGTGCATGATTTCCAAAATTTGAAACGATGCAGTTTGTTACAGGGCAGAATAGGATGTCCAACAAAGTGTGCAATTATTTTCAAAATACCAGCAATTAGATTAAGCAGCTCTCGGGTGACTAAATGCATGTGACCATTCAGAAACATACGTGTATTATTATAAATTATTATACAATTAATATAAACTATACGACTGTTTTGTTCTGGTAAATCCAGAGAATTTATTTTGCTGAATAGGAATAAACACTTTTTTGCGCCTCGATGTTGCCTCAATGTCGACAACGGTCGAGGTTCCTGCTGCAGGGACACAAAGCTGGTTGGTTTATTCGGGCTCTGAAAGATTCATTTTATTTCTTCTTCTTTAGTCTTGGGGAATTCTGAAGGGGCTTTTGTAGTGGACGCTCAGGGAAATAATTTAGTCTGATAAGATTCCCTTCAAGGGATTTAGGGTCACCATGGTAACGGGATGTAATATTGGGGTTAAAGGTGGAAGGAGAAGTTTATCCAAGCGCTATAAAAAATGTATAACCACAATGGCTGTGCCAATGGGTGAGTTGTGCTTGTGCAATATTGTGCAAACAATGTAATGCCAAGTGACTCCTTGAGGGCTACTCCAGATAGGTAAAACATTTTTTTAAAGATGAGCTATGTATCCGACTATTTGTGCATGCTTCTACTAGTGATGAGACAACCGACTCTTTTATGCAAGTCGGTTCAACCGGACGGTCGTTGGTTGGCCGACCGAGTTAATAGATTCAGTCACCGGTTCGGGACGGGGAGGGGAAGGGGGTGCCTATCGCACGTTTACTTCCCCCGCAATAGTCGCTCCAATACATGTAGCCTGAAACTGCAAATGTCCTGCTCTCCATGACTGTGAGGCTGACATATAATACACTCATACTGACCGACACTAGACTCACGCATTGCCACGGTTACATTCGGTCTTGGTCAGTAGCCTGGTGCTCGGTCTCTTCCTGACAGCCTATAGGCCTACCATGACATTCACTTCTAATTTAACTTAAACATAACTACCAATATTACAGTGTAGCCTATTTGTATGTGATATTACTTTCCCTTTGGAAATGTAGCCTATAGCCAATTAATTTCCATGCACGTAATTCTAAGATGCACGACAAAGGCTGCTGGGATCGGTTGATCACAAACAGGCAGAAACCGTGTGATTACAGAGTCATGCAGCAGCCTGCGGTTACGTTGTCCTTCAGTAGCTGGTGCGGTCTCATGGAGGTAGCCTACCTACCATGTAACAAACATTTTAAGCCGGGTTCACACGGGACGATTTTCCAGACCTGAGAGACCCCACACACGGCGATACAAAATCACGGGTCTAACAGTATTGCGTTGTGGGCGGACCAGCACGAAGCTCTCACCATCCCACAGATGCTCTGTATGGCTCTGAGAATAAATACATGTAAATAAATGCACTATTTTCCGTGTGTGTTTGTCACTGACGTCCTCAGCACACGTCTCTATTACCTTCCCTGCCACAGAAGAATGTGTTACATCAAAGAGGATTTCCACATATGCGTATAAATGGGTGATTGGGTTTGATGAAAATGAAGGTCAGTTTGTGCAGGCGGAACACAATAATACATTTATTCAGTGCTTTCCATGGTAGGCTACTCAAAGACACTTTACAGTAAAACCGGCACATTTAGCACATTATCACAGAGCAATTAAACCAACACATTAAACAATCATCTTAATTAAAACAGTGTCCAACTTTTGACCGCAAACATTATTCTTTTCGCCGTTTTCTCGCGCCGAATGAAGGTCTAGTGAGCAAGTACTCATTTCCTGTTGATAGACAGTCAGTCAGCTTGTCTAACCAGAAGGCTCCGTTCTCCGCTAAAAAAGGACCTACCCTTTCCGTAAGGAGTTAATGTCGTTGTGTTCAGCTATTTGCTGTTGTGATTTGGACTTTAGGGCCACCGTAGTTTTAACATATTCCATTAAGGAATAAATAACGTTATAAATGTAGTTTTGGTTCATAGGAATTAAGTGTTAAAGTTATGAGACAAATAGGTTTAATATTAAGGTTTGTGCTCATGTACTGTAAATACCATTTAACTTTACCGTGAATATTAATGAACACTTACAGAATGTATAATGGATACAGAAGTACCTGCTAACGAGAGGTAACACAGGATATGGTGTAGAGGGAAATGTGTGTTCAGGGATAAAGATAAAAAAGATAAGTTAATGTTGAGTAAATATGGGATGATACATTTTTGTGGAAATGTACTTTTGAAGAAAATGTGACTTCATGTTATCCGATTGTGGATATTACCTGTGTTTCATAACAGAACAACAAAAGGTAACAGGAACAATTCTTGATTGCAGATATAAAGTTGAAATAGTGGTAAGACAAGCTCATATTCTGGTTGAAAGGAAACAGTTGTCCTGCGTCACAAATAACTGGGTCATACTTTCAATACTTCCAGAGCACTTCGACCAGGAGTATCAATATACATCTGCTAGCGGACCCGTTACATGTACATTAAGGGAGGACAAAAGGGAATAGGAAAGCCTAGTGGCTCAGTAATTACTTGTTACCGTCAACTACATCGCTAAAGTCTTGTGTTTGAAACCACCATATCCATGCCTGCTTATGTGACCACAATGGGAGACATAAAATAATAGTCAGATAATCAACCAAAATCCAACCTAAAGCCAAACTGATAAAATCACCATATTTTCATTAAACTACTCGCCACTTCCTATTCCACATTACACACGGATAGTCATTGGTTGGATCGACTCTTGCGTTGCGTTTCTCCCTCTCTCTCTCTATGTGTTCAATACATAATTGGAAATGTAGAAATCATATGGGAACAAGATCCCTACCAATCCCAGAAGTACACATTTCTGGAAAATATGAAACGTTCAAGGACACAAAAGACTTCAAGTGAGAATCATCTTTCATTTGTTACAACTATGATACACTTCCTAGTGAGCCTGCGTGTATTTCTTTTACTACCACAAATGTTGAAGGTTAGTTTCTGTTTTAAAAATATAAAAACACATCACCATTGGCCTCTTCCACTTTCACACTGGGAGAAAACAACAAAGTCATTCTCAAGGTCTCTATCGCAAGCAAACAACATTAGAATTCATTCGCTTTTTTTTGGTAATTATTTTCAGTTTCAATGCAGGTGAGACCGAAGAATAGAGGTTATATTAATGCCATCAGCCGGAAATAAATGGCCAGATAGGATACTGAGCGTTTGTGTGCCCCCGGCTGTGGCATTTATCACCGTATTGGGGGCTTTAGTGATATATTCATATATCCACTGTTGCTATGCAGCCTTATGTTTGTCTCTCAATTGAGGCAGCGATAACTCATGTCAGCTCACTTGGTACGTTATTGTTACCATGACATAGCAGCTCCATATCCAAAGCAAAAGAGGGTGACACAACGACAAAGGCAATCAATTATGTACAAATTATTTTCATGCAGTGTCATTATTATTCCCGTATCATTACATTTCACAGCAGGAGTGAGTCTATTTTCTGCTACGTAAAACCCTAATTGTTGATGTTACAAGCATTAGACAAGCTTTGTGAGTAAGTGGTCCATTGACTCAACTTGTAGACGATTTTTGCTAGTGTACTGCTGTATGTGGAATTGTCTTTGTCTACTGTCTCTGTAATATGTAGTATGAAGAAAAGAACTTGACCCACAGCTATATGTCACAACAGTTTCTCTAACGTTAAGCTGTGCCTGCTAACAACCAAACCTATGCGGTTAAGAACAAACTTATGAGTCAACTTGAATGAATTTCGGTATGGACAATCAAGAATCGAAGATGATAACTCAAAGTGATATTGCTCACTCACGGATGTTCAATCAAGTCAAAATCATAAGGGTCAGTCTTAACACCGTGATAATGCATTGTCAAAATGGATGACTGGACCTAAATAAAGTTGTTTTGTGATTGTTCATGGTTCTTGGGAGGATAAATGCCTTCTTTTAGAATTGGCCAGCTAAACTCTTAAAGGATCAAGAAAGGTATTCATTTGTACCGGATGATAGTTAATCAGCAGATCACTGACATTTAAGTGAATGTATGTTTCCCGCAGCATGATTCTGTTTGTGGACCCTCCATGCCCTTCATGTTATCCCACAATCACGTATCGTAAGAATCACAGTAGTCTTTCTGTAGTACCACCATCAGTTCAAACTGTCAACTTGATGGACTGCACAATATAATGCTTACAAGTGACTGTTCTAGAAAGATGGACACTTAGGTTGTAGACTCAGTCACCAAAACATTTACAGCAAAATATAACAATGGAACTGCATTTAGACAATAGATGGACACAAGACCCTCAACTGATTTGTTGTTAATATACTCAACTTAGAATATATGTACCCACACACATAATTAGTTGAGAGTTTATAGACAAAGTATAGAAGTACAGACTATAAACCCTCAAAATAAAAAAGCACTGGACTTTGAAAATATGTGCGAACTCAGGTAAGGCACTTTGTGCTAGTAATTACTTCCAAGTAACTGGTTCTGAGCCCCCATTCCTAGTATCAGAAAGGGGCACATTCTTTTTAACCTCAACGAGACGCAAGCCCCGTATTTTAATTCTAAATATTCTTTTCGCACTGAAATCTGTCTTGTACTTTCGCTTATCCAACAAGATGGGTTCATCTTATTATTGGTCATTTTATAGTTCTTCTCTGGGGATTTTTAGCCCAAATACACAACTTAAGTTATTGTTTACGGTCAGAGATTGTACATAATAATCTGTAGATGTTCAGCATTAACGACTGAATAATGTGTCAGGCAGTGAAGACAAACGTACGCCCTGCAGCCACGTCTTCCTATCTCCATGTTTGTCTGCAGGGTTACACATCTCCAACTAGCAGGAAGCTGTGTTTCTTGAAAATGATGTATTGTTTGGAAACACACTGCTAAAGATGGACTGGTTAGGGGGGGTCTGTCACATCATTGGGGATGTTTCTATTTGGTATTTTCCTTTCGCGCATGCCCCTCGGTTAACTTCACTTCCTCCCCTGATGTTTTGCTTCTCTTGTGATTTTCTGCCCCGTCCCTAAATTAACCTGTAACCTTGATGGTATTTTTGTTGTGTATTTCTTTATCTTGTTCCTACTGCCGTTGAAATTTGTCATCTTATGTTTTTAAAGCCCTTTTTATTTGAAACCTAATTTGATTTTGGAGTCCTACTTTCCACAGTAAGTCACGACACATTCACAGCATCCAAACAAAACGAATCAGAGATTCATTTTTTTGTTCCATTCTGAATCTAGCAGAATAAGATATCTGCATCACTCCATTTAGCTTAAGCCATGGTTGAGAACAAGATATTGTAACGGACTCAGTGACATGTACTGTTATAGTTTAAATGTGTTTGTTAGTTAATAGTTCGGGAGGTCAGTGAATGTCACATAAGCTGTGTTGCTGTGTAACCTGTCAATCAATGTAGCTACCTATGTGCGTGCCTGTGATTGGCGGAGCGAGTGAGGGGCGTGTGTGTGTGTGGTGTGTGTGTTGGTTGCGGACGGGAGGAGAGTCGGAGGACGGTAGCGAACCTGAATGTTGCGAGGCTTTTCCCGTATGTTTTCCTGTGGTTGGCGTGGGCTAAGGCCGACAGTAGCCTGTTCTGTGTTATACAATAAAGCAGCCATTAAGCCAGACAACGTCTCGCAACTTCCTGACGCAGGGTCGTTACAATATTATAGAGGCTGGCATTAATCTATAAAGTACCAACATTATTGATAATCCTATACACGTCTATTTACCTACCTTAAAGGTCCACTATACAACCGGCGTTGATTTTCCAGCGAGGCTCCCCCAGAGGCCGAAAATAAAAGTGCACTGTCGTAAAGACGCTCAGCTGTTCTCCTCGTTTCTCCGGTGTCAAGCCAGGCGCGTTTGTTTTGAGCTCAGCAGACAGACGAACGCAATGAATCACCATGTCTACTGGTGATTCGTTCCTTTTCCTCTTTCTTGCCTGCTCCAGGTGGGCTTTCGCTGTTTTGTCGCTGGTTCCGCCATGATAACTGCACACGATCCTGCCTTTCACTGAGGGCGTGTAGCAGTTCTCGCCGTAAAGCGACCGACTCGCGATGACGACACTTCTGAGCCTGTGGGGGCGACCCGACGATCCTGCAATTTCAAGTACGGTATTTCCCCTACAGACCACCAGGGGGCCAAGAAAACCTTTGTTCCACCTGAAATGACTGATTTAATCATCCAAAACGGTATGGAACATATTAATTAACTGAAAGATGTTGCATAGTGTGCCTTGAACCAGTGGCTGAATAAAGCTGTCGGATAGCACTTTTCTTTTTAAAAAATAGCAAGAAAGGATTTTGAAAGAAGAAAAAAAAAAAGAACAGAATATGCTCAGCTGCAGGGGAGGGATCTGCAATAGTGTTTAAGGGGGAACAGTGCCAGGGCTAATTTGCACCGCTGTAACTTGTTGCTAGTTATCAGTCACGCCTTTTAAGCAGCGCCTGGTTGGACTTAGAGTAGACACAAATGTGAGATACGAATAGTCCTTTTTTCTTACGAGGGTTCCTAATTGAGTGAGATGACCTGAAAGTAGTCACCATTATAAGAGCTGGTTGAAAGCTCTAAATGCCAAGGAAAGGAGCTTCAATGCTTCCTTACGCAGCTTGTTTAGGGTGGAACCATTGTGCCATAGCAGGGTGGCAGAAGGACTCAAACGCAGGGTGTAGCAAAAATGCCTAGAGCCAAACCGCAGACCAGGAAACAAGCAAAACAAACCTCACCGACATAGACGAGACAACTTGGACCACTCAATGAAGAGACACAAATGGTTTAAATGCACTGGCAAGGAGAGAGGACAATCCATGGGAAGAAGGACCGGGCTCCGGGGTTCCGGCGACATGGGACTTTGAGCACCGGGTACAGGGAGCTGGGTTCGGGAGCACCAACGACAGGGAACCGGCCTCGGGGGCACTGCGGCCGGTCTCAGGGACACGGCCTCAGGGACACGGGAATCAGGGGTGTCAGAGTCAGTCAAATGTAATTCGGATCTGGGCCAGGTCATTTTGGCTACCTGCGTGGTTGTTTATGTCGTCTGCATGACACCAGCACTGTACCAGGGAATCGAAGATTTGCTTGTTTGTAGTTCACTTTTTGACTACCGTCACTAACATGTCTCCAATCGCATCATAACCACGTAGGTTAGTGAGCGGAGAGTTGGATTCCCTACACAGCGTTTGTCTTTTCATAACTCCTCTGGAATTCTGCCTTGACGCTTTGACGTTTGCCATAGACAAGGATAAGCGGTTGGGAGGTAATGTTTCAGACTGTCTGAACGGAAGAGGGCGCTTGGCAGGGAGAATTTTTTGGTAGCTTTTTAAATAAAATACGTCGCTGTCTAACAGCTGTAGGCAGTGTCTTTTGTATGGGAGGATTTCATCTTTTAAGTTCACATAACATTCTAGTTATTGTTCAGTTGCTTAGTTACACCTCCAAACTCAGACTCCCATTGGTCCTGTTCTGGTCCTTACCACCTACTGATGGAAATGACTTGCCAAGTGTGTGTGTTGCTGGGCATGTAGTGTTACTGATCATTTTTCCTGCCCAATGCTTGCTGTGGCTGAATATTTGTATGATTGATCCAAAACGGTAACATTTGTTTAAAAGTGTTGAAAAGAGTCTAGAACGCTTTGTAGCAAAGGGAACTTGTTGCGTGATTGTCTGTAGATTATATTAACACAATGATACACGTACCTTCTACAGACATCCAAGAGGGACACACTCAAAGCAACGGGTGCACTGAGTCACATGCTCTGAGGATTCAGAGACTCAATCACAGAAGCACACAAACAGACACACAGATAAGAACATAAGGGGATGCATGCCTGCACACACACAAACAAATACACACACGTCTACTCTACAGTGAAAAAGCGCTGATGGCATAAACAAAACCGGAACACAAAGTACAAGGAGCAGTGATGCACAGTCTTGGAAACGGGACACTGACTTTATTTGACAGAGCAGAGAATGTTTGTGTGTTTGAACCTGTTGTGAGTGCAATTGAGACTCTTAGATTTGTAGGAATATATTATTTTAAATTAAAGATACCCCTCTGAGAACAAATACAGAAGCCCATACACACACAGCCGTAAATGCCTGACAAGTTTTTGTTCAGGCAAGTGGAGCTCCGCAAACACCACACAGAAGAGAGAAAGATGGGGAGATGGGAGTGCAGAGGAGCAGAAAAGTCAAAAGGAAAAGAGTGAGCGCAGCGGAAACGTTAACAAGGATGTGAAGGAAGAAGACGCGGTTAACTAAGACGACAAAGAAACTTCCCAGGCGATTTGAATGAGCATTTTGCAATTGGCAATGTGCATGTGTGTTCATTGAATTTATAGTGTAGAACAATCGAATCAAATTTACAATGGAAAGGGCTTTGGTTAAACGGATGTCAGAGTGACATTTAGAAACATTTAGATCAATAGCAAAAAATTAGGAAGGTAATAACTTTTTTTTAGGCGGGCTATGGATCACTACACACGCCTCACAAGTTTGAGTGTAGTCTCATTATCCATCATGTGTACTCTAGAAATAGACCATACACGCAATCAACAATGATCCAATCAAAGAACATTCGTTAATGAATTGATTAAATGGGAGTCATAAAAGCAAGAAGGGGAAAGGTAGTAATCAAAGACTGCTGAGCCGTATCAGCAGAAAAGACCTTGGATAATAACTTTACCAACATTGTATGATGAATTGGACATTACCTATGGAAGCATGAGCTAAGGATTGACAGCAGGATGACTGTGGTTATAGGATGGACGGCGGCAGAGTAGACAGAGAAGGCCAAGTGATTTCATATAATAATAATATTTTTTTTATTATTCTTTTTTTTGTCTGGGTGTCCCGTCCCGGCCCCACAAAACTTAAATTCTCCAACTCGAAACTCATGTCTTGTGCGGCCCCCACGAGCTTGTATGCATGCTTGACAACGTTGCGGCATGCTCCTAATGAGACGACGAATGGTATGTTGTGAAATGCTGGGAGACATTAAACCTCCTGGCATTGGCACGCATAGCTGTGCCCTCGAGGGGGAGTTGGCCAATCTATTCAGTAAGGTTAAGAAATCGCCTGATGCTCCCTGTAGGGTTAATGCACCTGTTTATTCCTTCAACACCAATGCAGCTGGAACTGATTAACAACTTACAATACTTACCTGACTGGATCATTATCAGAGAAGTGCTATCGAATTCATGCTATGCACCCTGATAAAAGATTGTTCACACATATACACACACCAGGTAAATAAGCTTACGATAGTGTAGTACAGATGAATCCGCTCATCCCAACCATCTAGTGGTCATAATTCTTTGTCTGAACTCATGCTATGCTCTATTAAGGCAAAGCAGAGTTGCTATTTTGGTGTTTGTTGCTGTTCAGTAATGAGAAAAATAGATTTGAAGGGTAAACACCGACTTACAACGGGTAAAATGCTTAGAGCATGGACTCAAATCAAGTAACCCGTAATTAATGATTTCTAGCATACAGAGGCTACGTAATTTGGATGGAACTTTTCAGACATATTAGGATGACAATTGTTCTTGAGATGGCAATGGCAAAATCAGTCCTTTTTTTCTCAAGTACTTTTAAATATCTTAACAGCTATTGAAAGTGTTTTCTATTTTATTCTTAGAGGGAAATATCTTCACAACCAGTAAATGGATTGGCAGAATAATCTGTACAGGATACAGTTGGCACTTCCGGTTCAAAGTGAGACGTCTTCACAAGAATTGGATGGTATATGAAATTTGTTAACAGGTTGTCTGAGTCTAGCCCAACAGCGAATTTTTGTTTTTAACTTCTAATAAATGTAAAGAATCTATATACTTGACCAATATCAACTGGCCTACTAGAAGTTAATATAAGATCACGCATCTTTTTATTTACCCATTTTTTACGTCCTTTTTTCTGCTACCTTCAAACCCTGTAATCACGTTATTATTATGTTATCAATGTAAAGGACATGCCACACAAGATAATGGTCAAATTCACCTACTGCGAAAATTCCCATCCTCAACTCCCTTCTCTTTTCCTTTACGTCCCTCACTCAACCTCCAGGAACTGTATTGTTCTCCCATCATCTCTTCTTTTATTCCATCTCATTCTCTTCATCTGACTTTTGCTCTCTCTCGGCAGTGGAGGGTAATTAAAGTGGTCAGGGCCATTCCGTTACCCGAGGGGTGGGAGACATATTCAAAGGCTGGCAAGATCAAAATGAAAACCAATTAGCGCCGGGGTTCTGTCCTTTTATAATGCATGGAAAGCTGGCCAGCTTATTGGCTGGCCTCTGTCTTTTTCTCAATGTTGAGAGCGCTCCCTAGCAGCCTCGGGTGGAATTGGAGTTAAAGTAGAAAAGGTGGAGATGCACGAGGAAATGGAGGCGCTGATGTCTGTATCAGGATTGAATGAAGCGGTGCTTGTTTTGGCATATGTGCACCAATAGGACACATACGTGGTAAGTGCTAATCTGACAGCAAATTCATTCATTAAAAGGGAGACGTGAGAGTGATGCGTGATGTTGGCCACAATCAAAGAATGACAAAAAAAAAACATTGGAGAGGATATAAACCAAGGTGGAGCAACTGTACGGTAAATGAAAGGGAAATCCTTTGAGACAAGTTTTTCATCTATTTAAATGGCCATGGGGTAGTGTGTTTTACCATGCTTAACATGGATTAATAGAAGTAATCAGTATGCATTTCCCTTTGGCAAATCTCCGATGATCACCAAGCATCCACTGAGTAGACGTCGATGCAGTGTAAGCAGGTCCCTGATACACTTAATGGATCCGAAAACCAAACACCTTAGAAGCGCTCTGCCACATTGAAGGCTTCTTCAGTATTTCCAAGCCATTGCTAATTAAAAATGGGCTCCACTGCTGAAATTTTACCATGTACCCAGATGAGGACTACTCTGACACCAAGCTCTTTGATCAAATTACCATAGTATGATGATATGGTCACCATTTTAACTTTTTAACCCACTTCACACATTGAGTTAGCTATCTGTATTCTATAAAACATCTATGCAACTTATTCAGTGGCATAACAGTCACGCGACACAACAAATGGATAGCAAAAATCTGTTGCCAATTGCTTAATTTATAATCAAATTTCATCCATTTTTTTGATTCCTTGTTGCAGTCCTAGTTGTGTCATCTGAAAACGTCAGAAGTCTGACATTTGGGTCCTCTACGGTCATTGGTGTAGAGAACATTCAAATACATGTTTTAAGTTTCAGTTTTTGGTAATTATTCTACTTTTAGCCCCTCAGGCATTTCAAAATGTCAGCTGTCTAGAGGCTAAACTGATGAGAAATAGTTCTCTCAAACCTAATCACCTTCACCAAAATGCCTCACAAAACAAGCTGGATCTGCATGATATCTGTCAAACACCCACCAATTTAGATTATTAGGGTCCTTGCTACGACTTCGTCGGAGAGGAACCTATTGTATCTGATGGAATTATTATTATTATACCTCTCACACTTTAAGGGCCTTTTTGGGGGCTTTATCATGTTCAAAAAGTTGTTAAATTTGGCATGAAGATAAAGACTGTTAAAAAATTTGATAATTTTGGAGTCTCCCCTTTTGGGTGTAAAGAAATGTCTCTATAGCGCCCCGTAGAAAAGTGAAAAGTACCCTACTAGGCCAGTTTCCGCCCCGAATGTCCGACTTGAAAATTGGCAAACATGTGCTCTTCCACATGCTCTACAAAAAAGTCAATCATGGTATGCAAATGCGCCTAACTAGATTTTCTGCCATTTTGCATTTTGTGAAACACGTTATTGGCCATTTCTCCTAAACGCTCAGTCGGATTTGGACGAAACCTTCCATCAATCATTATTGGTTCAATGTCCCCCTGATCCAACCCAAATCATGTTAGTATCTCAATGTTTTCTAGAAGATATAGGCCAATGAACTGAGCAGATATACACCTGTCAGTGTAGTCCAGTTCAGCAGCACCACAAACTACAGCTGCTCCTCTTCACCTGCTTTAAAAATAATGTAACAACTCTGATCTGATCCATTGAGTTATTTTGCCTTCACTCTGGACTTCATTATTTATATATATCATTTATAATTTTAGTGCAAATGCACTGTAACGGGCTTGGGTACTGGGGGACCGGGAAGGAGGAGACTGAGACGGAGATCCGGTATAAGCGAGTCCTTTATTTAATAAATGGAAATCGGCGCCGACGTGCGCCCCCGCTCTCTCCCGCGCCTCCTGTGCGTCCTGCGGGACCTCGCTTGCGTCCCGCCGTGCCATCTTGCTCGGCACCATCAAAAAGCCCTGACTCGCTCTCCCGTACCTGCTTAAATACTGGGAGAGAGCACCCTGTTACTCCCCCCTCCCAGGTGGAGGATGATTGCCTCCAGCTGGCACCGTTCCCTGAGCCGCTTCCCCCCTCTGTCCACCGTAGACGTGCTGAGACCACGCCCAACCACCACATTCAAGTACCTTTTCTCCCTCTGTCGTCCAGCCGCTGTTGCCGCTCCTGGGCCTGGAGCAAATTCTCCCGTGACACCCGATCCAGCGTGTGGAGCTTTGCTCGCAGGTCCAGGACGTATTGGATCTCGTTCTTGGCGGGGCTCGGACCTTCCCCCCAGCTTTCCTTAATGAGGTCCAACACTCTCTTGGAGATCTGCCAAAGAGAAGTTCAAAGGGAGAAAATCCCGTGGAGGCCTGGGGAACCTCCCGGACTGCAAACAACAGAGGTTCCAGCCATTTGTCCCAATTATGTTCATCGTCGCTGACAAATTTACGGATCATGGCCTTTAGAGTCTTATTCATACGTTCGACCAGCCTGTCGGTCTGCGGATGGTATACGCTCGTACGAACAGACTTAATACCCAGCAACCCGTTAAGTTTTCCCAGTGTGCGCGACATAAACGAGGTGCCCTGGTCCGTTAGAATCTCTTTCAATTCAATTCAATTCATTTTATTTTGTATAGCCCAAAATCGCAAATTTGCCTCAGAGGGCTTTACAGTCTGTACACATGCGACATCCTCACATCGGCACAGGAAAAACTCCCCAAAAAATGAAAAAACCCTTCCAGGGAAAAAAGGGAAGAAACCTTAGGGAGAACGTCAGAGGAGGGATCCCTCTCCCGGGATGGACAGACTGCAATGGATGTCATGTGTACAGAATGACTCATACAGATGTAGAATACATTCAATTTCTATAACAGAAATGATTCAAAGAATTCCAAGTAGCCGGCCAGATGTACGACAGGACCACTGCAGGGGCCACCACCGTCAGATCGAACCACCATCCACAGAAGACTGTGGGGAGGGAAAGCAAAGATTTTCGGGTTTCCAACCCGGGAGATGACCTGAAACAGCGCCTGCGCAACGCTCTTCGCCGAGATATTGCGCACAAAGCAATATCCGCGTGCGCTCCGGTGAAATGACCCGATGAGGTCCATGCCGATGCGCTCAAATGGGACCTCCATCAAGGGCAGAGGTCGCAAAAGGGGCCCTCGGGATGGCTGGCGCATTAGCTAATTGACACTCCGGGTAGGCCGCACACCATCTAATAGATAAATGGTTCTTTTGAAGGTGACGGTTCTTTGTAGAACCACACTGCCTTCTAAAGAACCATTTAAGAACCATTTTTTTCTGTGTGTTGACTGTCTCAGGTTTTTTTTAAACACTTTTGAAATCTAGATAATAAGCTGTGAGAGACATTTTATTATTGTTTAGTTTGGTTTCACGTTCCACAACGTGGGGCCGCTAAACTAACTATTCTCATGCTATCCAGTAGGTGTTTTTTTCCAACTCTACGGCGGGAAAGTAGCACGGCACAGCGTCTGAGGAACGAGAGAAGAGAAGACAAAGGAGACATCCAGGACGTGAACATCAACCTGCCTGAGACTGGACCCCAGTGAGAACACCTTGCCTCATCTCCCACTCCTCCCTACCTCATCCATCTGCCCCTGCTACCCTCCTCCCCGCTCCCCCTCCTTTCCCCCAACATTCCCCCCAACATTCCTCCGCCGAGTCCAGGCATGGACTCACCTCCTCCTTCATCCGTAAGTACCATGCTGATGGGTATCCTTTACGCCCCGTGTTCCAGTAAGTGTTTCTTTCCAACTCCATTGGCTGGAAAGTAGCACGGCACAGCGTCTGAGGAATTCTGTGCCGTGCTACGGGGGATAGCACGGGGAATAAAAGATACCCAATAGCATGATATTTACCAATGAAGGAGGAGGCGAGTCCATGCCTGGACTTGGCGGGGGAATGTTGGGGAAAATATTGGGGGGAGTATTGGCAGATGGATGAGGTAGGGTGGAGTGGGAGATGAAGGAAGGTGTCTCTTTAATTCTTTGTCTCCTTGTCCTTCATCTTTCGCTTCATTTTGTCAATCTCCGTCTGCCGGTCTTGCATCCGTCACCCAAAAATGCCTCTTCTTTTTTTTTTTAAGTAGAGGCAGATGTTCTCAAGGACGGTTTTGTTGTCCTGTAAATCTTGGATCTTGCTGATGAGGATCTGATTTCCATTGGCGATGGTATCCTCCATCAGGCGGATCTTTAAGATCAGGCAGAGCTCAGTTAAATCACTGCCAGATCTTGACTCGTCTTGGCTCTTTTGTAAAGCCTCTGTCTCCATCTTGAGCAGTTTGTTTTCTGCTCCCAACTGGTGGTTTTCGGCCAGCACTTTGTGCAGCTCCTCTTGGATACCACCGTTGGTGGAGAGTAACTCTGTTGCTTTAGACTCCAAGGACTGTCGTTGGTAATCCAGTTCTTTGAATGTCTTTTCCTTCAGATCGTCAAACTTCTGCTGCCACTTCTTGTTGTTGACTGTGAGTTCAGCACTTTTGACAGAAAGTTGTTCTGTGGTCTCACTGAGCTTCAGAGACAAACCCTCGTTCTTCATGATGAGGCTGAAAGCTTTGTTTTTTGCTCACATACCATCTTCTCATAGACCAGATGCTATCGGATTAAATTAAAATCGGTCACTTGCCTATTCAGGTTGTGCACTTTATTGTTGGCACGAGAAAGTGCGATATTCACATTGTATCCAGTCGGCGGATGCCCGGGCAGTGAAGCGCCAGCTGCAGGTCTCTGGTAGTTTCCGCGGTGCATGGTGAATATCACTTGTGTAGTCTTTAAAAATACTTTTGTTAGTCGATAAATAACAAAAAAACGCTGGAAGCCTTGAAAAAGGCTGGTGTTTGTCGGTAAACGATTCAATGTAGTCTTTGAAAAATGGTGATAAATCTTTCAAAAGGACAAATCGCAGATAATTTCTCTCAAGGAAATATCCAACTGCACAGTTCTGGTATCAGAAAGGCAATGAGCTGATTCATCTGATTTGTTTTGGAAGAAAGATCAAAGCTGTGATGTACATCCATTCCGTTGTGACATTTTTCACACAGATGCTCTCGGAAATGCTCTACAGAAAAGTCAACCACGCTATGCAAATGCACCTACCAGATTTTCTGCCATTTTGAAAGTTGTGAAAAACACATTTTTTGCAAGCTCCTCCCAGACGCTGGATCCGATTGTCCTGAAATCTTCATGGTAAGATTATTGGCTTAATGTTTTTAAACTGTAATTATTACGGTCCTCGCTCGTCGGAGAGGAACCTATTGTATCTGATGTAATTATTAGGGCCTGAGCCGACTGAAAGTCGGCCGAAGCCCTATTGTGTTTCGAAGAATTATTATTATTATTTCACCACTTTAAACACACTTTTGAGGCTTTTATCATATTCAAAAACTCATGAATCTTGGCATGGGCATTGGAAGTGCGTGAAATTTAGATATTCTTGGGGTCGCGCTTTTGGGTTTAATTATTACAGCGTTTCTGTTTCCCCCATTAAAACGGGACACGTAACCCTCCTTAAAACTGGAATAGGGATTGCTAAATGGTACCCAACGTAATCGGAAAACCAGCTAATGTCAGGAATCCGAGTGTGTAGGCAGAGGCAGGACCCAAACGCAGAATTTTCAAACAAAGAAGTCAAAATAAAAAAATCAAGGGGCAAAACGCAGACGAGGAACCTACATTCACCGTGGAAATATGCATGCGACATCCAACAATGACGCGAGGAGGGACGAAACACACATGACTTAAATACACAGAGGAGGAGCAGGTGATTGGACACAGGTGAAAACAATCACACGAAAAACAGGCCAAGGCAGGAAGTGAAGTTAATCCAGGGACACGAGAGACATGACACTACAAAATAAAACGGGACATGAATCCAAATCGTGACAGCCAGCGGTCATGAAGATGAAGGAGAAAGGGACATTCTTTCATTCAGCGTCTGTCTTGCAAATCACTTTCTCTGCGCAACCTCTATTTCAATGAAGTGGAGGCAAAAAATGCTGATGACTCATCCGGCCATGAATGATGTAAAAGGGTTATAGACCAATATATTACCCTCAGGAATTGGAAGTGACTCAAGCAGCTTTGCTTTTTCCTGCATCGTAGTTAAAGTTTGCCAACTTACCGCTGAGTGGAGGAAGGACTCTCATTGTATGCAATCAAACAATATGTACTCTAATGCAATGTATTCTTTCATTTTATGTAAATGATTGAATCACCTGTTTTGCCTTTATCTGAGGTTAAACAATGTGGCATCAACTCGGTAGCCAACCGAGGTATTTGTTGACCATGGTACTGGCTTTAATCCTCATCTCCAACAGTATGGGATGTTGTACTGTTTATATAGCAAGTTCCGTCTTTTGTCGGCTCTTTGGTCTAGGGTTATGATTCTCATTGTGGGTGCTAGACAATCCCAGCAGAAATCTTTGGAAGATGAATACTGCTACAATTAGCTAATTCAACAGGCTGGTGAAATAACGGGGTAATTTGTTGACCAAGATGAATGGCTTTACATGCCTAGCTTATACAAAAATGCTACTTCACAATAAAAAAAACTAATGCTGGAAGATTTCTCTTGATTTTGTTGACTGATAAACCTTTTCTGGTGTCTGATGTGAAAGCACATGTTGTTCTGCAGTTACTGTTCTTAGCCAGTTAGTCTCACTGGAGCCTTGCCAGCTTCAGTAAAAGCAGAGGCGGCCCACACACCTCTGCCTCCAGACTTAAAGTCAATTGCGCATGCGCAAAGTCCATTACAATTGTAGCCTGATTAAAAGGATGAGACATCAAAACTAAGATGCATTTATTTAATTTTTATGTGGGTTCTTTATTCCCCCGACTGCACTCCTGGAGCACAACGTTGATGGGTCAAATTAAGAAAACACTTAGGACGGTGTACACAGATAACCAATTGCTTTTCTTCGAACAGTATAACATAGAACTAACGTTACATACAAAATAACAGTAGCGACCCCCTCCTGTTTAAGCAGAGAGAAAGAACATCTCATGCTGTTCAACACCCACACCACTGTCTTTCCTCAGAGTGCACGGCTCCATACACGTCACGTGCAAACCTCGATCCACGGCAGCTTGTAACTCCGACTCCAGACTTCCTTCTCATCCACAACCATTCCCAGGTCACTCTGGGGGATTGCGATGCATTCCCGGGCCAGCTTGGAGGTATAAGCCTTTTCCTGGGTTTTCCTCGGTGTCGCCTATCAGTTGGCCGTGTCCAAAAAAACTCCAGTGGGAGGCGTCCAGGATGCATCCTAGTTAGGCGCCTGAGCGGCCTCAGCTGACTCTTTTAGAAACGAGGAAGTAGCGCCTCCGGCTTATGGCTGAGCCAGCACCTACAAAGGAAACTCGTTTTGGCCGCATGTATCCACGATCTTGTTTCTTTGGTCACAACCCAGACTAGTAGGTCCTAGTTTTGCTCAAATCCAAAAAATCCTAGGTAATGGATGGAAGTAAGATCCACAGAGCAGGGTTTGTAAAAGCATTTTTTTGTGCACATAAATGTAACCGTGAGTAGGTTCAATACCATTGTGATATGTCGTGAGTAAAAAGTCAAGAATATTTGAACCAGGCAGATGAAGAGGGAACCAAGACAACAATATTTTAGCACAATAATGGTGTGTGCTCTAAAAAAAAATAATAACCTGCATTATGTATAGTCTTTCTGTTCTTTCTGTATTTATGCTCTACACATATATCTATAGAGGAGGTCAATGCTGTCTATCCCAATGGGACATAAAGTGTGTGGGTTGTGAATGTCTGTGTCTGTGGTTGAATTCGAACAGAAAACCCATGTCTCCTGTCTATTCCTCTTTAGTTACCTGAAGAAAATGGCAAGCACGAGCACAGACTGCAAGACACACTCTCAAAAGGTGCCTGAAAAGTTTGGAGCAAAATTAAATTGACCGCGGAACAATGCAATCCCATTTCCCCTGTCAAATCGGACATGATTTAATTTTGTGCTTTCCCACAAAGAGAAATAACTACAAAAGGTTAACCATGTTTGCAACCAAGAGAGGGCCTTTTCATAGATATTCTGACACATTCCATGAAACCTTTTCCAGCGCATAGGTTAAACAGAAAGTATGAGTTATTTTACCACAGGCTATCTATAAGAAACTCTTGTTGTGCAATGTAATTGTAATTTCTCCATTGCCAAGTCTTCCGCAGTATCGTTCTACACGCACCATATTATGTAGAACTAACCTGTTTTTCATTAGGCTTAGTTGGAAATGCCACAGTTGAGTTTTTCTTATACATTCGTTCTCTTTAGCTAAAAGCCTCATGTTACAGGAGTGATGGCTGCCCAAGCTTCTCCAGAAACATTTAAAAAGATCTAGATAATATCGCACTGATACCTAATACATTTTTAGTGACTATTGCTCTTTAAAAATAAGCAGAGTTAAAAGAACATGGTACGTTGTAGGACATTTCCCAAAGAGTCGTTTTGAGGTTTGGTTCTTAGGTGTTTAAATTAGGCCTATTTTAGGGGGGCTGAAGCTACCCCAAAATGTTCATAAGCCCCCCTAAATGATAATAAGAACAATAACTATTTGTTTAATCAATCACCGTATCGGTGTGAAGTGGCAGCTTTCAGAGCGTTGCAAGTAGCTGGGGGATTCATCTTGTCTGGTCGTAACTCTTTGGTCTGACTTTGCGATGCAGCCACACATAAACACACCGATGCACGCGCTAATGGTGAAAGGAAGATTGAATACACTCAGTGTGATAAAACGTGAAATTGTAAGTTGTTTTTAATTACCTGCTTACATTTAGCTACGTTTTCTTGAGGTAAAGAAAAGGGGATATTTTGGTTTGCTATGGAAAACTAAAGTCTAGCTAGAGTGAACGAAGGAAATGCAAGAAATGGTTAACTTAGCAGCTAATCACAAGTCTTTATTCATTGACAATACTATAGCTCAGGGGTGTCAAACGTACGGCCCGCCAGGTGGTTCAGTCTGGCCCGTGGGATAAATCTGCATTATTGAAAAAAAATAAGAATAAACTTCATTTTCTATCAAATCTGCAGTTCCTATATTGTCCGCTAGTCCTCTAGTGGCGCTGTGTGTGGAGTCAGTTCATGTGTTCAGAATTGCTTCCCAGAAGCAAAATGGATTTTTGTGGAAAATGGGTTTTAAATCATTTATACATTTTGACGTGTTTGATGTATTGTAACATGCAGGACAGTGTTTTAACTTCCACATCACTGTGATCAGTTTTTATGCATACTGCACTTAAATAAATGTTAAACTGGGTGAAAATGTTGTTGAAATTGCACATACTTTTCTTAAAAACTCTTAGGTTGTTTATAATATATTTAGTAAAAGGACAATTCATTGCATATAAAGATTTTTATAATTGACTTCTTCGTTGCACTAATACAAAGAAGAAAGTGGACTTGTTGGTAGTTCTATGTCATTTTAGAATGAGTTTACTGGTCTGGCCCCCTTGAGATGCGATTAAGTTGTATGCGGCCCCCAGACCGGAATGAGTTTGACACCCCTGATATAGCCTATCTCTATAGTAGCCTATTCTAAAACAATATCAGTCCCCATAGAATGAGCAGACAGGTGGCATTTAAGTCATTGCTTACAGAATAACTCCTCAGGAGTAAATCCCCTCATGCAGCTTTGATGTGTCTAAAAGCTACATTACAGGGACTTTAGCTGAACAGTGTAGAAATGGAAGAAGAGGATGTGTCTATCACGTTTTACTTGTTAACATCTTGGTTTCTTAACTGGTTGTTGACATGAGTGTAGCTCTAATACAGCAGCAAAAGATGTGAGTGCAAAGATTATGCAAAGGCAAGTTACAAATACCCTGCCTGGGGGCTAAGCCCCCCTGTCTTTCAATCCTAGTGACGTCCCTGGCCCACATCATACAGCTGCTGCGACCCTATTTAGAAAAACCGGCCGCGTACAAAGACTCTACCCATTGCTGATTCAATTATTTCTATGAAAGCAATATTTCTCTACAGTTAAATAATGAAACAGTATGAGTGGTATTGATGTCTTCGAAATCAATCAGCAAGTCCCCGCTAGTCAGATCAACGCAGTTTTCATTATTGCAAATCAATTTTATTTTTATTTTTTTCATTACGATAAATGCTTTATTTAAACCTAGTTTTTAGTTTGAGAATATCTGCTGAGCGTGCATTATTTTCTGCCATGCCCTGCGTATCATACATTGGTTAAAAACTCGATAAATACGCTTTTTAGTTTTGGCAATTTAGCGGAAACAATTTCAGTCATGATCACTGTAATGTTCCTCTGATTGACACATTATTATTTAAATTAAAGATAGGGATTTGTCTGCTCAATCCTAGCTAGCCCCATGTCTTCTCTGGTTTTGAAAATGGCCTAAAACAAGGCCCCATGCGGGCCTGTACCCACATCTTTCACATACAAATGATCTCTGAGATCAAGGCTATATTTTTGTCATTTCCTCTTTAAAGACTCATCTATGTGCTTGCTTTGCAAAACTAAACATCTTATCTGACAACAGCAATAAGTCAACATAGGCTATGACCCGAGCTGGACATTTCCAAAGTTACTAGCCACCTAGCAATTTTATTAGCCACAATGTTATTGTTGGGAAATTGAGTTTAATTTGTATTAAAGTTGACAATGGCTTGCAACAATTTACTTTTCCTTTTCAAACCTAAATGACCTTTTTAGACACCCAAATCAAGACTACATAAAATGTGTTTGTACAGTCACCTCCTTTTGTATTAAAAAAATGCAACTGATTAAGACGGAGACAAAAAGAGTAGCTCATTACATATAACTATTGCAGGGCTGTAAAGCTCCTCCGATTTCATGAGGACCAGGGACATTTATTTTAGTCGCAATGATTTTGATATGGCTAATGGAAATGTGATGGTCCTTTTATTGTTTAATTGCATGTCCCAACTACAAATAAGACTAACCTCTTCACTCAAGTACATCCTCCAATCAGCCGATACATTATTTTCTTGGCAGAATCATAAACCAGGCATTCTCGACTGAATCTCCGCCTTTCGATGAACAAGCTTTTCTTTTCTTTTGTCTCTTTATTTTCGGTTTCCTACACTTTGCGGCTATGTGCAGCCACATCCTTGCTTTGCACTAAGCAGGCCTTCTGAAGTTTTATCAAAAGCCTCCACCTGTCACTTGTGTTCACGCGTCTCTTTTGCTTGGTAATGAACACACGGTGGCCGATGGTGTTGTACTGTATGTATCTTGAACTGCTTCTTCTCCTTAAAATGCTCAGCTATAAAGCCGTTCAAATAGTCAAAAATTCTTCTTCCTCAATCTTTCAGCCACAGCCACAATTGAAACTATAAAATGTTGACAAAGGCCTAACCCAGCCCTTTAATATCAAATCAACAGTTTTCCAGTGTGTACGGGATCAGGTCTAGGGCGCAGAGAAACTACAAAACTTCTGGATCTTCTGGAGCTGTTATCTTTCTCTTATGGTACGTTCACACCAAACGCGATGCGTCGCTCTAAGCACACCGCAGGACTCTCAGGGTACAATTATGGTCAGTTTAATGCTAATTTTACCAATGGGAATCACGGCCAGAAGATGCAAATGCAGTTGAAAAAATCGAAAAGATGCATTGTTGTGATGGGACAAATATTGCAACCCAATTATTATAAAAAGGTCTCCAATGTGATCATGGCCTGAAGCTAGGTTTGCTCCTGTTGACATTTTAAATGACCTTTTGATTGAGTGTTCAAGTTAACATCGCTACCCAGCTGCGATGGACACACAACCAGGGCGTGGATGAAAACAGACACATTTTATCCAAAATAATATATTTATTTTGAGCCTGTAAAATAGTTATGGTAGTTATCATATTGGGAATATTTACCTTATTATGTTAAACTGTTGGAATAAATGTTAAATATGTAACTGCAAGTAATAATGCATATTTTTGATACCCTTTTCGCATTGAACCATACTGGGATATTTACTGAAACTGATTGGCTGGCACTACCAAAAAAAATCCACCAGCCGACAATGGTCCTTCTTTTATTTTGACTTGGAGAAAACTGATGTTGGGAACATGAAAAACAGCCACTATAGCCCTTGCTTCCAAAGTCAAAATGCTAGACACTCACATGGTGGTTATTAACCAGGAATTTGGATATCTAGAGAATCAGCTGCTGGACAACCAGAGTGGTATGAAATCCCTTAGGGTTTTCCTAAAACTATGAAAAGCATAGTTTTTCCCCTTTAGCAAAATCAAAGTAAAAAGTGCCATTTGACTCTTGCTATGGTGCTGGGATTAACCAATTTGACAATTTTAATTAGCACTGAATAGAAAGTGCAGCTAAGACTGATGAGAATGCCTTTAGTTATGTATGTCTCCAGGAACGCACAAAGTGAAATTGTAACATCATAATCATTCCTGCACTGACGCAGTGGCTGCAGAAATACGGCTCAGTGTAAGGGTATAAAATGAATGAAACAAAATCAGAGGTGATGACAATTTTGGCCGACGCAGTTGAAAGATGCTGTTTCCTTTCACTAATTTAAACAAGGATTTAGATATTTGGGAATTTAATATTACACCTAACCCCACACAGCTGTTTGATGCCAATTACAATAAGTTATCAAACAAATAAAAAATGACGTGATACGTTGGTAAATCCTTTCCATCTTTGTTTGGTAGAGTGAGACGTTACCCAGACTCCTCTTTTTGTTTCAGTCCCTACATGTGGCAGTATTGGTTTCCATTTTAAATAAATTACTCTTCTGCCCAAAGATAAAAGGAGGCCTGGACCAAATAATAAACTATATTATTGGGCAGCACAACTAACTGCCATAGTGGCACAGATTGGAATCAACCCGGAGACAAGATGGACCTAAATGGATCAAAGGACAGCTAATCTGTGAGATCAGCAAAGCTCACCAACCACCTCAATGTCACCCTTTCTGCCTCCCTCAACTCACTGGCCCCCCTGAGAACCAAAACTGTTTAATTCAACACTTCCTCCCCCTGGTTCACACCGCACCTCAGAAAACTCAAACAGACCGGCCGCCAACTTGAATGCCTCTGGAGAAAATCATCACTCACTGTTTACCTTGAAGCCTACAAATCTCACCTCTTCACCTACAAAGACACCATCACTGCTGCCAAATCTCACTACTTCCCCACCATCATCGACAACCCGACACCCGTAAACCCCAAACATTCTTCTCCACTGTCAACACCCTCCTCAAGCCTCGAGCACTCTCTCTGACCCCTCACCCGATCTATGTAACTCATTTCTTCAATTCTTCAGCGACAAAATTACCACCATCAACAATTCACTGCTCCCTGTGTCTGACCCTAGCCTGGCTAACGTCATACCCTGATCTCATTCTCAAATAAGACTGGGTCTGGAAACCACATGTTCATTTCCTCGTATTGGAGGCGTGGTTTACGAATGCCCAGAGCCGTTTATTGGGCGCTACGAATGTCTGTCAAAGCGCCTGTTCCTAGCGACAGAAGTTCTACGCGGAAGAAGGCGATCGGTCAGAGAGTTATGTGTACAAGATGTCGTTCAGCGACTATTGCTGTTTGTGCAAGGCAAACATGAGAGTAGAAGGTTTATATCAGTGGCCCCCAAAGTTTTTCTTGTGAGGGCCGCATAACCTCTGTCCTCCTCTGTCGCGTAGGCCGGGCTGACCGGGGAGGGGGGGGGGGGGGGGGGGGAGTCGGCTGCGCGCACCTCCGCGGGTACAAGCACATAAAGTCGGCGGAAGTTTGCCGGCGGGCCGTAGTTTGGGGACCCCTGGTATATATGCCCACTCTACAGACATGTAGAGTTTATCCGGGAGGTTAGCGTTGTTGCACAGGGGTGACAGTCGCACAGGAGTCAATCAACAAGATCCTGCCAGCGCATATTTTACATCATCGTCTTGCTCCACCCTCCCCGCTGTGTGATTGGTTCCCTATCTCAGGGGAAAATTTGCTCCATGATTTCCAGACTGTCTTGCAGCGTGAAAGAAATCGCGCTGCAAGACAGTCTGGGAAAACCCAGGCTAGTCTGACCCAGCAGCAACCACCAGTGCTGCCAACTCCTCAGTAGGGAAAGTAGCTATTGGTGTCCTAAAAGTCGCTAGAAGTCGCTAGATGACGCCATCACCTAATTTACATACCCTTTTACATTCAATTGTGATTGACGCTGTATATATGAGAGGAATTGTGGTAGCATGGAACAGTGTTCAGCAATTACCAATGCCAGTATAGCCTCAGCCTTGTTTGCAGGCAGATTTTTTGGAACTGTTAGAAGGCTTTGCCTTTTAAGTCTTTGAGTTGTCATGTGTTTTTTAATATCACAAAGTTTCGCATAGAAATCCGTCTTACAATACAGGCAGTATGCCCGCGTATCAATACCAATAAACGGCTTTAACCAGCCTTTGAATTCGGCGTTGGACTCCCATTCCTTTCTGTATTTTTGTGCGTTAAGTTTAGACTGTGTCATGTTGAGCTAGCCAGCTAAATGTTTAGGTTATTTAACAGAATCGCACACACACCGGCGTCAACGAGGTAAGTTCATGACAAAGGCTATGCTTGGTGACTAAAGGCGGTATAGTAATGCCGTTTTTTTTTTTTGGTTAGTGATCTATTTAGACAAAGAACACTTTCCATTTATATTCGCCCATGCGCGATTCATTTGCAGTCTCGACGTGGAACGGTTAACATCTCCTGCACTGCTTGTCAGTGCTTTGGGAAGGGGTCGAGGTTCCTGCTGCGTGTTGAGAAGCGCTGGAACGATTTGTCCTTTTCACGTCACCAAAAGTCGCCAATAACGTCAGGAAAAGTCGCTAAATTAGTCACTGGAGGGGTCTGAAGAGTCGCTAAATATAGCGACAAATTCGCTAAGTTGGCAACATTGGCAACCACACCGACCCCTTTTCTCTCCATCCCGTTGGACCCCCTGTCCCCTCCCCCTCAGCCTTTCTCAATCACTACCGCCCTATAGCCAACTTCATCTCTGCTGAAACCGAAGCCCTCAACATCCTCATCCTCCTGCAGCTTTCGATACCGAGTCACAATATTCTGCTCGCCAGACTCAAAGACATCGGTATCAAAGGTACTGCACTCAGCTGGCTCCAGTCATACCTCACCAACAGATCTCACTTAATCTCCCTCCCAAAAACTCCTCTGCCGCATCCACAGTCACACAAGGTGTCTCCCAAGGCTCTGTACTTGGTCCACTACTGTTCATTATCTACTTATTCCCCCTCAGTCAGATCCGACGCCACTTCAACCTGGACTTCCACTGCTAGGCTGACTACACTCAGATCTACCTCAGCACCAACACACCTCACAACTCACCGCTCTCCCACATCAATTTCTCCCTTTCTGCAATTAAAGCCTGGACGCAACAAAACTCCCTAAAACTCAATAGCGACAAACCACAACTCCTCCTCACTCCTGCTCAAAATCCACCGTCACCAAAACCAACAACCTCACTCTCAACATCAACCGCACCTCAATTTCCTCCTCCCCCCAAGCACGTAACCTTGGCGTGATCTTCGACTCCACCCTCTCACTTGAGCCACACATCCGCCAACTGGTCAAAATATTCGCAATATCGCCAAAATCCGTCCGTTCCTCACTCCCCCTACAGCAGAGAAACTCATCCACGCCTCCCATCTCGGCTATTGCAACCCACTCCTCTATGGCATTAGCAACTCCTCCATAAATAAATTACAACTGGTCTAGAACGCAGCTGCCTGACTTGTCACCCACACCAAATCATGGCATCATATCACCCCAGTCCTGAAAGACCTTCACTGGCTCTGTGTCTCCCTACGGATCTCCTTTAACATCCAAAGTCCAAAGTACAAAGTCCTCCACCATGCAACCCCCTCTCTTTCTGCACTCCTCTCCCCCTACCAACCTCAACGGTCCCTCAGATCCACCTTGGCTGGCTTACTCTCCACCCCCACATCCAAACTCCGCAGCTTTGAGGATTCTCCAGGGCAGCTCCCAAGCTCTGGAACTCACTACCGATTCTCATCAGATTCCGACTCCATCACCATATTCCAGTCCCGCCTCAAAACACATCTTTTATTATCTGCTTACCTGTAGCCCCCTCCTCCCCCCTACCCATCAGTCCATGTGTGTGTATGTGATTGTGTCTGTGTATATCGCCCTTTTGTCGCTCGTCTCCTGTCTCACACCATGTTCTCGCCGTCTATGTTGCAGCGTCTTTGAGACTATTATAAAGCGCTATATAAATCTAATATTATTATTACAGCTAAGGGTATATCCCTATCAACATTAGCTTTTGATACAAGATCCTTTAATGAAATCTTTTTTTTTTGTGGACAAAACAGATCTAAAACCCTTCCACAGCTGCAAGAGATATTTACACTTTCAATTAAAAGAACCATAGAGGCAGTTAATCAGAATCTATTATGGAAATTGTTTTTTCTCTCTCCCACCCCCGTGTCCCACAGAGAGAGAGGGCTGCCAACACTCTGAATGGCACGAGACATGGTAAGAAGCGATCACGTGACAACATGTAATCAAAACCACAGAGGGAGACGAAGTTACAAATGCTATGGTAACACAATCCGTTGCTACGGGCCAAGGTGAAGAAGAGGGGAGGAAAATACTTACTTAGTAACTGGCAGACGCAAAAGAATTCTAAATGGCGACGAGTGGAATCTTTATGATCAATATGCATCAGTGTGGTTGGACTTATGTGTTTGCGGTTACGGATTGTTAATCAACAAACATCTGGAGATCCGAGGAGGAAATAGACGATTGTTACTGATCGGACCCAGAGAAGAAGCTGTTTTTGAAGCTAAATTTGAAGTGAAGACAAAATTGAATCCAAATGTTCAGTTTGGTGAGGCCAATCAGGTTAAAGGTGTGGTTGGATGGTTGTATTGGAAGAGGTGAGTACACCAATGCAGTAAGAGAAGATGATTAACATGATTGAGCCTCAAAGATGTTCCAATACGTCTCAGGGGCATTAACCCAGAATGATATCATTTGGATGTTAGTTGCCTAATAATAAAAAATTAATTTAGGACGAGCGAGGGAATCCATGTCCCTTGGCTATTGGAGAAAGACTGTCCAGATAAAGTTTTAAATAATTCTAATTCTACTCTAATTGTTTTATTGATAATAATCAATAGCACGAAAAAAGGACTTCGGCAAAAATATTGGTATATCTAAAACAAGTACAGAAAGTTTTAAACAGTAGACTGTACCCTGTCAGGCAAGGATACGGGCAGGTTGCTCCATCTAAGAACATTTTTCATATTTTCCACAAAAGGGCTTAAAGTTGTGTGAATGAAGACAGGCCAGACTGCGAGTTATGTTAACATAAAAAGGTACCCGGAACAGCTAAACTAAAAGGAGTGTTTTATTCGGTACACCAAATAATTTTTGGGGTACATTTCACTCTTTAAAATGTGTATCCTGAAAATTAACCGAATTCCATCAGAATTGATTTAATTGTGGGAGGAGGTGCTACTGGTTTATTCACATATAACAGAGGGTCATCTACATACAGTGTAGATGACCATGGCCATGCAATGTTCTATCTCACCTCGCCGTACTCCCCTCAAAAGTGGGCATCCTTGGCGTGTGCCTCTTGTTAATGAGAAATAAGGGGAATGAAGTGAGTTGGTGCTGATACAGGCTTGCAGTGATGGAACAAAGTGTTTAATCCAGTGTGAGAATTAATAACCATATTTTATAAAATCAGTCTAGTCGTCAGAAATAATTAAAGGCGTCATGTTTTCAAGTCGTCAAGACACTATCTTTGCATTGATTTCCGGGTCTACATAAACGTGCAAGATCAGCTGATCTCACGGGTCCTTGTCTCTAAACCTTTTACGAAACTCCCGTATTTTACGAGACCCCGCAGTCTTGCCACTCTGCATGTTTGCACTTGCTGCTTGGACGTCTTCCAGTTCTATGGCCCGATATAGTTCCCTGATTTCATCTAATTTAAGACAGGGAGGTCGAGGCCGTCCGAAAATGTTGTCATTGTTCCTTTAGTTAAGATGGATTCATAGGTTTACAATTTAGTGTAATTATGCGTCAAAGACTAATTTCTTGTAGGCTTGTTTTTAAGTTAGTTGGGCTGCCTCCCAATTTAGCTGATGAGCCAGCAGCCGACTTTTCTTGTCGAGAGTACAACGGTGGTTATTTGGCTTTTCGGTTAACAGTAGATTCAATTCTAGCTGCAGGTTTTCCCTATTATTGAAAAGTTCAGGTGAACGACTAGAAACACACTGCTTGTTGAGGTTGTAAATGAATTAATTTAAATGTTGTAGTTGTTGCCTCACGATTTTGTTCTTGCATGATATAAAGAAAATTATTATAGGGTTCCCCATTAAAGTTAATGGAGACTGTATTGGACGTGTTCATTTTGATGTAGGTATCTATAGATTTTGCAATTTTATTGCAAATGTCTTTATAAGAGAGCATTAGAGGATTTAGCCTCGATAGTGGACATTCTTTCGGATTCAGATGTCTAATTGGATAATGCAAATAGTTTGTTTCTGAAATACTTTTATGATTATGTTTTGCTTTTATGATCAAACTAGTGTCCTAGTTTCAGTTTGACTTTCAAAATACCTCCTTCAACAGTCTTCTCTTACTGTCCGCCTGGTCTACTCGAGATGCAGGGGGCACACACCCACGTTACCCCCTTCAATGATTAGTAGGAGCATGGTCCGGGATAATAATGGATTTTCTACAGATTTAACACAGGGTATGAGAGCTTGGTCTAAAAAAGAAGAAATCAATTTGTGGGAAGAGCTGTGGTCATGTGAAAAGAAGGAAAACCCCTTTGAGCTTTGGTGTGAAAGGATCTACACATCCATTTTCTTTCACATTGAGAAGGATTTGGACATTTTTGTGGGAGGAACACTGCTAGAGGTTGAGCGGTCCAGGCTAAGGTCCTTTACACAGTATAGATCCCCACCAAGTCCCAGTTGTGTGTATTTGGGCTTTGGTAGGGAGGCCACAGGAAAAAGCTATTCTTAACCTTCCAGTGCATCAAATCACTCACTACACAAAAAGGGGAGACTGAACAAAGGGTGGTTTCCGTGCAACAGTCAAAGGAGGTAAACAGGTTACATTTTATAATAACAAGTGAGTGTTAAACACATTAAGTGGCAATATGAAGAGGTGTGTCTTAATAGTAACAGAAATCCAAAGGCTGAAATCTACCAATGTAAAAATTGAAGCAGGCAGAATGAGAAATTGTGGTCATACTGCTGTAATCAAGTAGGCACACAGGTTTTTATCTTAAAAAGTCACAGAGAGTCTCCTTACGTTTACAATAAGAGAACTAGTAGTAGGGGATCGTGGCAATCTCTAAAATATTAGCATCAACCTCAATGTTTTACGGCTCCTTCAGTCAACCCTTATTATCTAACTGGCACGAAGTCAACTGGATAGACTTAGAGCTCAAAATTACAGTTTAAACAGGACAAAAGGTGTGTGTGTATATGAGTCATCCATCTTTTTCAAAGCCATCCGCTGTGTCAGCAAGCATAGGGTGTCTTTTTTTAACAAGGTACACATTTTCTTGTGGTTGACAATTTTTCTCACGGTAGTCCGACAGTATTTCCTGAATATTGGTATCACGGCGCCCTTGAACCTCTGTAGTTTCATGTAGCTTGTTGATAGAGTTTGCAAGTGGGGCCAAGGCCTCATCAATTGCGTTTTTTGAGGTCACTCATGCTGCGAGAGACGTTGAGTTAACCAGAGCGTTAAAAGAATTGGCCACCTTTGGTTGTAGCTGTAGCCGTCGTCGTCCCTCCCGGTGATGTGCTGGCTCGTTCCTCTTTCTTCGTCCGCAGAGAGTGACTCTCTCAAGTGTAAGAATGAATCCGTATGGGCCAAAGTCTCAATGAGTTTTTAAGATTAAATAACGTAAAAGTGACGACCCATTGGAGCCTTCTTTAGGCACGTCCATGCCTCTGGGTTGCTAACCCGAAGTCCCCCGTCCTGGTCAATTTAGACCAAGACCAAGAATATACCAAATTTGAAACTACAGATTTATTTAGAATGTCTAAACACCCTCTGTCTCATTAATACATGTATGATTAATCCTTCGTACTAATTTGTTTTTGGAGAACAACGTGTAGTGATACACATTATCATTTCCTGTTTTACATAAGACACTGTCCTTACCATCGCTGCTGAAGTGGCAGCTTAAGTACCTTTTTATAATGTTCCTACTCGTATGATTCACCTGTGTCACTTGGGCTCCCTGCAACAATGTGTTTTATGCGACAAAACACCGTTTGTGATGAAGAGACACCTTTCAGATGTGGAATACAAAGCATTTCTCTTTTCTTGCAGGTCTTCTTCCCCACCCCACCCCCTGCTGTGCCCGCCAGCTTCTCTAATAATCACTCTTTGCCTGTCTTTCATCAGATGGAAGCAAAAGAGTAGCGGCGCTCGAGTTGTGCAGGTTTTCTTATTTTCCTGAAAGTCCTTTTGATATGGAAATAAAATGACTCCACTCAATGTCAGACAAGCTGAGGCACAATCCCGGTGTTAGTGGTTCTGGCACTTTCTTCCTAGAATAGAGAAGACACATTCACTGTCGGATGATTAAAGCAGGCCCTTTTGCTGAGCATTATTGAATTTGATATGTCCACCAGCACAAAGGGAATCCTTTTCAAATGTGTTCTTAAGGGAGACAATTTGGATAAATGCCGGCTGTTTCTTAAAAAACAGCCGGCTGCAGTGGATCCACTTCGCTGCAGTGGATTTGTCTCACCCACCTGCAAAGTGACGAATTGAAATGACTGTAATAATCACATTAGATTGAGGCCACTTTAAAGGTGTCGAAGAACATTCATAAATCTTAATCCTCGGTCAACCACAGTGACAGCAGGAAAGTGAAAGTTTACACAACCGCTTCCCAAGAAAACAGTCACCCATAGCTCATAGAGGTCTGATGTAATGCATGGCATGTACTGATATCACATAACAATTTACAGCCATTGTGCCGGTTTGTAGCTGATGAAACATAATTTGACTTGCGGGGGTGCTTTGTCATGGCAAAGAAACTCTGAAATAACGCAAGGCCTTCTCAGATGGTGCCTTCATTTTCCTGTTCACGTAAAGGTCACTGTAACCTCTATTATTTTATTACTAAACGTAAAACGTTGAACGCCATCCAACACAAACACATTAGTATATATAACATTTATACACATTTAGTGTTGCAGGGTGCGTGCGCTCGTGACGCGGATCGGTTTCCCCTCTTGTGCGCCGCTCGCCGCTTAATTCTGCTTCCTCCTCGTAGCCAAACCGTCCGTGCACGTGAAAGAGGGGGACAACAGCGAGAAGTTTGATAATGAAATGTTATCTATTCCTGTTAATCAACACCCATATGGAGAAAGCCATTTAACGTTTTCTCTGCAACTCTTCTGTTGACCTTAATCACTTTCAATCACAATACAACATAAACAAGTAAGGGGGTAATCATGACCTGTTGCTGGCACCGTCAGGTAAAGTGTAAGCAAACTGTAGGGAACGTAATTATAGGATGACACTGCCGGATCCCGTTGCTTCCATTCCACTAGCGTTGCTGTGGTGCTGTCAGCAGTTGAAATCCTACCAGCTGTGTCTTTGAACCAGGATGTCACGACCAGACAATAGACCTGTACACAATGGCACAACTCCATAGGCAAGTTTCACTCTGATCCCTTTCTGTTCATAATATGAAGTATAAACTATTGTGGCAGGCTCACGGGTGTGGGGTTTCCACGCCACCAATTCAATAACCAAACAATCACACGAAACACGACTGGAGTGCAATAGGGGGGGATTTATTTAGGGAAAATTTACAAAAGGAGAGGAAGGGGAAATTCAGCAACCAATCCAAAGTCCACAACCCGTTCTCGTCCTTTTCCGTAATCCAGGGATATCCAAAAAACCAGGTCCTCAGCCAAACCAGTTCGGTACACAGCGGGGTTGTCAAACAGTCCGGATCACAACAGGTAATCACACAGATAATATTCACTCTCACTTACTCTCCACCACACGCATTTCCCTCACGGTACTTTGCGCCATTTGTTCACTTTGCTTCCCCTTTTATCCCTCTGCCCTTAATGGCTTAATTAGGCCCAGGCTTGCCTCGTTGGAGCAGGAAGTCCATATAAGGCTCGGGGGTGGAGCCAGCGGGCGGCAACGTATCTGCCCTCAATTACTACTCCCCTCACCTCTCCCTGCCGTCTGCCATAACGTTCAAAATAAAACAGGAATCACGAGACAACTTAGACACAAGACAACCTGATTAAATGACTTTAACACCGCTTTTTGGACACGACACAGGACTCCTGTTAACCTTCTGCATCAGCAATAACTGGCTCGAATTGAGCATCTCAAGTGAACACTACACAATGTATTTATATACTTTTAAATCTAAAAGTAACTGTCCATCATAGTCCTAGTATGAGACATTTCACTTCACAAAAGAAAGGAGAGACATCATTTGGAAATCCACCCCTTTGAATCAATCGAATGACAATGTGCACATCATGTCTTTACCTTTAGCATTTTTTAGTCTCTGTAACAATCATACTAGGTCGCACCTCTTAACATTCCCACCTGATCGGATTTGAATGCCGTCACATTTGTGTAACTGCTGCAGCAGCACCATGTAAAACATGCAGAAAGCAATGTTCACTGTATCTTCTTAGCATTGTAATAGATTCTGCATCTCAATCATCATCTTTTATGTGCCTAGTCAGTTTAATAAACAATAAGTCACTGTGAAAGATGTCAAATGAAATTATTGAAATCCTTCAATAATCCTTCCACTACTGTCTAAATACATATAACATAAAATAAATGTATTTGTGAACGTGCAACCCCTTTTGCACTATGAAAGAAAATGAAAAAATCCTGTGGTTTCTGTGCGTGGTCAAGTGGATGTGGGTGTTTTGTCAGGGTGGAAGGTGTTTGTGGGGGTGTAAAGCTGCACTTCACCGTGAATCAGAAAGCAGATTTCTTAGATGAACAAAGAGACAGACGCTTTTGGAAGAAACGCGACGGCTTCTTGTTGGATCCGGCCTCCGCAGTGTGAACAGCCTGCTGGATGAACCTTTCCATTACTTGGCACTGTGTGAAATGTCCCATGACAGTGCTACGTGTCTTTATGAAATGGAAAATATTTTCATTTTCTCTGGCTAATCACTGAGTAACACATTCCCTTACAACATCTTTATTTTTTTACATTATTGTCAAGTCTTTGAATTGAATCACTTTTGACGAATAATGTGCGTGGGGTTAGAAGAGCATTTTATTTTTAGGATTGGCTAAGCTTCTGCTAGGTTAGTTTTTGTATCTTACTGTCTATATCATTTCTTCTTCAAACTTTTACAAATGGGATTCGTCCATTATTATTATTGTTGTCTTAAAAGGCACACTATGCAACATCTTTCAGTTAATTAATATGTTCCATGCCGTTTTGGATGATTAAATGAGTCATTTCAGGTGGAACAAAGGTTTTCTCGGCCCCCTGGTGGTCTGTAGGGGAAATACCACACTTGCAATTCCAGGATCGTCGGGTCGCCCCCACAGGCTCAGAAGTGTCGTCATCGCGAGTCGGTCCCTTTACGGCGAGAACTGATACACATCCCCAGTGAAAGGCAGGCTCGTAGCGCAGTGGCGATATTTATGCAGTTATCATGGCGGAACCAGCGACAAAACAGCGAAAGCCCACCTGGAGCAGGCAAGAAAGAGGAAAAGGGCTCTGGACAGAGGAGTGAACATCGGCCAAGCCTTTTCCAAATGGCGAGAGCTGAAAGAAAAATAAGCAAGTGTAGCAATGCTAAGAGGATGATCAGCGCTAATTTACATTAATGTACCAACAACGCCACCTGGGGAATTTTACCCCAGGAATTAGTAATGGAGACCACCTATTTGGGGTCGACCACAGGACACAGATTCAGACAACACCGGCAGTATTTTATCTACACAACATCATTTTCTTAAAATACAATCTCGAGATGGTTAATAAAATCTACAATCAACTAAACCAAGGTGAGGAAAGGGGGGGTGGACGGACCCTAAAGTAATGTCACACAAGCAAAACAAAACCAAAGAAAACCACACGGCTGAATATTGGCACGAAGGGGACCGCCACCAGGCTCAGCCAATCACTCGTACCAGCAGCTTGAAAAGCTCCTGTTCCTCAAACCGAAACAAAACAACAAAAAGAATGATTAAATCACAACACAAAACGAGTAAAGACAGAACAGCAATGGGGGGTTGCATCACGACAATGCCGCTTTGATGTAGGAATGGAGTGCCACGACTAAGGAGCTCTGCCAAGGCCGACTCAGTCGGTAGGCCGGCAATTGCCGTCGATGGCGCAGAGTGGAGAGCCACCATACACACTTTGTGCAGCCCATGGGACGCCTCACACCAATGTCGGCAGACACGTTCCCTCGGCCACAACCTCCAAACCACTAGCTGACCAAAAGCCCACAAACGTCTCACTGGACCCCTCAACCACACACCAGTGCAGTCAATGTTTTACCCCACGAGTAGCGGTAAGAAGACACAACAGAGTAGACGACGCACTCATACATATAATTTCAACGCCCTCCCCCCCCCTCGATCAATAATTGTTCACAACTGGGTGCCACTTAAGTTAGAACAACCCACTGAACAGGGAGGTAGAAGTGGGCGGAGCCACTCTGCCACACTGATGCGATTGTAAGTAATATTGGAATGGTTTCTCTATCTCTGTGCATGTTCATACTTTCACTGTGTTACTCATTGTTTGTACTGCTGTTTTTTCGACTTTTGTATGATTGTGGTCTGTTGCTGAGGCATGGTGATTTGATGTGTTCGTCTGTCTGCTGAGCTCAAAACAACCGCGCTTGGCTTGAAGGAGAAACCAGGAGAACAGCTCAGGGTCTTTACGAAAGTGCGCTTTTATTTTCGGCCTCTCGGGGGAGCCTCGCTGGAAAATCAAACCTGGTTGCACAGTGTACCTTTAAAGAAAACTTCAACAACAGATGCTTTAACAAACTAAGACGATTGTTGAGTAGTGAAGGTGGGTAAACACCCTGAGTCTCAGACGTTGGGGAATGTGGTCATGAAGAGGATCTTCCATTTGGCCTTCATGGGGTCCAATTTATTTGTAGATGAGGTATGATGGTTTGGAGTTGTCAACCAAGGAAAAAGAGCAGTCAAAGAAACCTTGTTGGGTCTATCAATGTTCTTCACTCCGTTTCAGCACTACAGACATCACAATATGCACTGTATGTGAGAAGGAAACAATAAAAAGGCACAAATAATAATAAGTCAACAATCGGCAAGGCGTGGTCACATCAATTCTATAGTGGCATAGCGACCAAAGTTCCTGAAATAATCTTTAAAAAAAAGACTTCTACAAGGGGCATGGCTCCTTTAACGTCAAACCACCAGGGTGCAATTTGACAAAAAAGCAGAGGGGGGGATGTTTTTTTTTTTATTTATTCATGGACAAGAACATGTGACTTTTAGCTTGCATAACTAGGGAGAAGAACACAAAGGGTTGACCGACCCTTTTTCGGGGCTGTGGATTAGTGGATTAGTCGATGTGCTCAGTGCCGGCGCTCCACACACGCACATCACGCACTGCGCCAAAGAATCTGGGACGTGGAAAACCATCACAGTAGGCTGCTAGTATAAATAACAAATAAAATATGTCTAACGCCTGTTAATATGCAAAACCAATACAAAAGTAATAGGCCATCACTCACAGTAATGCAGCTCCACGCTGCTCTTATTATTAAAGAGCTGGGTCCTATTCTCTGCAACGAGACCCCCCTCAGCGCAATTAAATTTTCCCCCGATGGGATCCAAAGTCCAACTGGCTTGATGCTCACTTTCACGCGCACGGACGGTTTGGCTACGAGGAGGAAGCAGAAGCACAAAGAGGGGAAACCGATCCGCGTCACGATCACACGCATCCCTACGAAGTTCCTGCACTAAAATGTTCTTGTGCCACAATCCTGAGCGCGTCATTTTAAGTTTTGAGCACAGAGAACTATATTTTAGCAAAGAAAAACATTCCGTGCGCGCAGTTTACTCAGGTGCCCTCTCCACAAACTGTTTTTTTTGCGCGCAGGCAGCCGTCGCTGCGTCTCTTCACCTCTTCACTCTGCGCTCACTCGATTTGCAGCAGCGTTACGTTTGTGCCACAAAACCAACCAATCAGAGAATTAAAGAAGGTCAATTGTGATTGGCTGTTGGTCTCCAATTAAATTGCTAGTAGAACTTCTACAGCATCGCAGAAACTTACAGCGAGTTGTTGAAGTTTGCAGCATTTAGGCTAAAAGAGGCACCTGCATTGGACACACTGTGCCCCAAAAAGTATCTAAATCGGACACTTCACAGACCCACAGCGCAGCCCCGGACCTCCACACCGCCCTTAAAGTTAAAAAAAAAATGTGCTGCAAAAAGGGTCACTTGCGTCTGACAAACTGTGCCCCTAAAAGGATCACCTAAGTTGGTGTGGAGATCCTGCAAACCACAATGAACTTCATAACCTCCTCGTCTGTATAATTGTACAAATATTTGAATGCTGATTAATGTGCTGAATAACTCAAGATATTTTTTAAACAACAAAAAAAATCATTTAATGAGACTTGAAGGTTCCCGCAGTGCCCATACACGCATTTGATAGCTGGGTCTCTTGTTTTTGATGGAGTGGAGGAAAAAAAAAAAAACTCATACATGCGCTTTAGATAGTAAAACTTGAAAGTGCAGGGATTCTCCTCTAGAGAAATTCATTTTGTTTGATTATGGCTTATGAACCACAATATATTCAAGCAGGTATCTCAGCATCTGTCCCCAGCAGTATCAACCTCATTCTGTCATCATGTCATAAAGATCTGGAGCCCACAAATCCTTTGTAAAGATTTAGCTGAATAATCTTTTAGTGTCCTCTTTTGGTTCATCGTTTTTTTTCCCGGAAGTTTTATTTTCATGGTTTGTGGTTTTCTGTTATATTTTTCCTTGTCTTATCTTTTTCATTTGATATCCCATCATTTAATGCGTGCCGACGAGGATTTCATTTTGTTCAAAACGGAGGCAATTGATCTGACAGTGGGGCAAAGTTCACTTCTAAATGTAACGTAAAAGGTGAACTATGCAACCGGGTTGATTTTCCAGCGAGGCTCCCCCCAGAGGGCGAAAATAAAAGCGCACTGTCGTAAAGACGCTCAGATGTTCTCCGTCAAGCAGAGGTGAAAGTAAGCCGGTACTGTCCGGTACGGCCAGTAAGATATTCGGACCCGGTTTGCCGTACCGGAAAGAAAACTATACGGTCTCTGTAAAAGATTGTACTTTCAGCGTGACAACACAACTGCTAACGTCGCGCGAGTGAACGCAGAATGTATGTGGGGGTTCGGCGCGGGTGAATGCAGAGTGTACGCGGAGGTTCGCGACCGCCCCCTCCCCCGGTCAGCCTGGCCTGTACCACCGAGAAATAAAAACGACTTTCCCCCCTGGCGCGTTTGTTTTGAGCTCTTCTGCGGTAGGTACGTGACTATTTTGTTGCAATTTTCAAGTTTGAAAATGTAGCATGTTTTCATACATTATTGGTAGAAACCATTCCAATATTAATTCCAATCGCATCAGCAGAAACGTGAGGTCCGCTCAGCCTTCTTTCTCTTTTAGCTCTCGCCATTCGGAAAAGGCTTGCCCGATGTTCACCCGTGTACGAGTCTTCTCTCTGTCCAGAGCCCTTTTCCTCTTTCTTGCCTGCTCTGACATGGGCTTTCGCTGTTTTGTCGCTGGTTCCGCCATGATAACTGCACAAATATCGCCACTGCGCTACGAGCCCAAGAGTGTACGGCTGCAGCCCGCAGTCTCCCGTCTCATGCCGTAAAGCAAGACTTTCGCGATGACGACACGTCAGAGCCTGTGGGGGCGACCCGACACTCCTGTAATTGCAGGTGCTGTATTTCCCCTACAGACCACCAGGGGGCGAGAAAACATTTGTTCCACCTGAAATGACTCATTTAAATCATCCAAAACGGTATGGAACATAGTAATTAACTGAAAAATGTTGCATAGTGTGCCTTTAAGTACTAGAATTTACTGGACTATCTACAGATGGAATTGTTTTACAATGATATCTAACATCACATCTTAGTGTATGAAATGTCAAAGTTACACATTACTTAATGGTGTTTTTAAATACACAAGACAATAGAACACACAGCTATTGCGTTAGCCTGACCTAGACTGGGTCCGTGTACTGCTTCTTATGAACATCCATGTACCAACACACATCTATAACAAATACACAACAAGCAGCTGGGGGGTCCAGTGCGGCCCGCCCGATTACTTTATGAGACTACAGAAAGACATAAATTGCATTTCTCTAAAAGTACCTAATATTCCTAATCAGTCCACTGGGGGGCGCACTGTGAGTGAGGGCATGCGTTTGACCAGGGGGATGAGGTCGTTCACCAAGGCAGTACCGTTACATCGCCTGCCATTGGAAAAAAAACATCCTTGCTTACTAAAGGACAAATTTAATTTCATTCAAAAGCAAACCGTGAATAAGTTTGCGTTAGAAAAAATCTCACTTTTACAAATGATACAAACAGGATATTGAATGTTTGCAAACAGGAGACAGAGTCGACCCACAAACGGGTAATGTGGCAAGGCTACTCAAAGGGCTTCATTTAGTTGGAAGATAAACATGCTAAAACAGGGCGGGGCTGGGGCCGAGATCCTGAAGTGCTGTTAGTCTTGAATGTAGACAATCATCTTTGGCACCACAAGATTCTAAACATCAATGCACAAAACAGATGACCCAGAACACTGTGTGCCTCTGGGTGAAAGAACACAGACTCACGGTCGTACTAAGGAAGAACTTTATTGCAGTTTTTCTTTGGTTTGGAGGCTGGATAATATCCTACAGAGGATGTGATGGTTTCATAGTTTATAATCTACAATATAAACAGAAATGGATCAAAGTGAGCTCAAGTAGAAATATCACTTAAGTCAGTAACGTTACAAACGTTGCCAAAAAATTCACAAAGGTTTGCTGATTTTGTTTGGTTGTGTGATTATAAACTGACTTAACGTTTTGTTTGCGGTGTTAATATGAATTTAGTTTTTTAGCCTGACGTAGTCATACTCCATTCTGAGTCTGATGCTGCTCCATCGAGCTGTGATTATGGGCCGTGTTTCAAACAAACCAGGAAAAAATTGGATAGACATACAACCAATAAGAGCAGCGGAGTGTGTGACGTATGTTAAGCGACGCCTAGTAGCCGAATCCCGTAGGAAGGACGCCAAAAACACCGTTCCTATCAACAAATGCCTTGATGGCGTTTCTCTGCTCCTCTTTTAAAATGAATTGGCTGTCGACATCGTTCAGAACCGACCTGATAGCAGAATCTACACACCTCGATTATCCAGCGGCAGCCATCGCTGTTGTAAACAAATTCAACCCAAGCGCTCTTTGGTGACGTGGTTGATGACGTTACTGTTGATCATCTGTCCATCATCGTATAAAGCCCGCCCTAAGAATTTGATTGGGCCGCCCGATTTCGGGCGCGCAATAATCGCGCCACTATGGAGCGATGCCAGACCGAACTTCCTGACCAAAAAACGCTGTGGGCGGGACTAAGTTCGGAATGGCACCCAGGCCAGGAAACAGGAGGAAGCAGCATCAAGATGAACGATGTGTATGAAAAATAAATCTAAGTTAATAAATGTGTTTATTGTTGGTGGTTTTTAGTGACAGTATTGAACATTTTCTTCTTTCAGCCTGAGGGTTAGGGGCCAATGAAGATTTTGTTTTACTGAGGATGGACATAGTGAGCCGGCAGCAGTGGAAGTCAGAGTTCACTCACTACGGATGTACATATTATTCAGATTTAAAATCATGTTTTAGTTTAAAAATAAAGTTTTTGAATACACAGAGTAACTGTTACTCTGTCATGCTAGTGGAAAGCCTCATTTTTATTCGCTAATACAGCCATTTTTAATCTGTTTCAGTGGACACCTTCCTCACACCCCCCAGCTGTCCTTTACTTTTTTCTTCTGTGCCTTTCCTTACCTTTGTTCTTCCCTTCCCATCCCCCCTTTTCTTTGTTCTCCCTCTTAATGGCTTTCCCAACCCATTGATTTCACGCCACACTTGCACCACTGTTCTTCTTCAGTCAATTGGTGTCATTCATGTTATCGTGTGCGCTGACATTACAGACCGACCCGTCAAATGGAAGCCACACTGAGAATATTTGATGTTAATTGATTGTGCAACGAGGAGCATTTCCTTTTTCAATCATGTTTCTGCCGTCCTTTTTGAATTTATTCTCAAAGAAAGATATTCCACCTTTAAACAATATTCCCTCTCCAATGTCGACCTATTCACGTAAGTAATACAACAATTAAGTTCAATAGAAAGTCTCTCTGTAGTGCTATTAATATGTTGTACACATGTTAAACCAACGTGCCTTGGTTTTTAAGTCTAACCTTGGTTCTGCCCTCTCCCCTTCTCCATCATCACCTCATCTTTGTTTTTTAACATTTGCCATTTTCTTTGCTCCTCAGACAACCATATTCAATAAATATTGTAGAAAGCTAAATACTGTGATGAGATAAAAATCAACTTTACTGTGTGACAATTCAAATATTTCCCCAAGTGGCTTTGAATAGGGGCCCTGTTACATTACATTACATGTTTAGCTGATGCTTTTACAACTACTGCATTTCAAACAAAGGGATACAAACTTAACGAAAAAGAAACAAGAAAGTGCAATTTCATCAAATAAACCGATTTACAACTTGTTATAGATAGAGCTATTATAAATACAATTTAAGTGCTACAATTGTGGGTTGGGGATGAGAAAAAGCCATGGCCAATGGAGCTCCAATATCCAAATTCATTATTCACCATGGCATAAGGTAATTAAAAGTGTCAAACGCACTTTAATTGAGTGGACCTAGAGAGGTTTATAAGCGAGGACAGAATAAGCGTTGATTCATCTTTACTTCATATTTTGTTAGGGGCTGAGAACGTGTTTTAATTTGCATTGGGCCTGTAGCCCACATCCCTTTTTAAATATAGTGGTAACTCACTTCAAACTACTGCTGCGGCCTGCTGCTGCTCATTTACAAATATAAATCTCCAACATTATAGGAATGCTATTCCACGACATTCAATGCACTCAACAAAAGCCTTGCTACATTTTTAATGTTATGCGTTTGTATCAGCGCCGTGACAAATTAAAACTCTTGCAAATGGAATTGAATTCGTTGAAACATCTGTGTTAAAGTTGGATGAACTTGCAGGATATCAAGTTACCTGTGAGAAGTTAGCACCAGTTCTATTCGGCGGAAAGTGGCAGATTTGTGATTGCACAGGACAACTTTAAGATCCATTTTATTTTGCTCTGTCTGTAATTGCGGTCGCGTCAATATGACATGAGCACGACAACTTTCAAAACAATATTACCTTTTGTCCACTCGTCCCCACTTCTAAAACAAAGAGCTTGAATAAAAACACATGAGGGATGTTTTTAGAAATCGCTAAAAAAAAGACAGGTTGAATGAAAACAAAAAGGTAAACTACAGCATGTCATCACAAAAAATAATGGCAATGTAAAAATATCTGTAGGTGTAATTTTTCATTAACTTTGTCCAGTTTTTTCAATGCAAAGTATCCACATTAATAAGAAAACCACTTAGAAGGGAAAATGCTATTCATTTATCTCTATCATTTCCATCACATCACTGGCGGATGACTAACTGGTGAAAATCCGATTTTTTCTTTGTTTTTAATTAAGACCTATTGCCACCTCATTCATCATCCAGGTGAGCAACCCACCTACACACTCCTCACCTGCCCTTATTCCCCTCTTCAACGGGACGGGCCCCTCTTGCATCACGCTCAATTTTCTTCTCTCCATATTCCTTTTCATCATTTTCCTTCCTCCCCTTCTCTTATTGTAGCACCCTTACTCTTTCCTCTTCATCTCATAATCTGTCCTATATTTTCCCTCTCCTCTTCCCGCCCTCCCTCCTCCAGTCCCTGTCATCTCCCTCCCACGACGAGCCCCTGTCTTTGGGCCACTTACCAGTCCTCTCGTACCACCAAGCCTTTGAAATCTTACCTATGCGCTCTCCCCCTCAATGACTTCACTCTCATTTTCCTTTCATCCGTTCTCTTCATCAGCCTAACGTTCATCCACATTGTTTGCCAGCTTTACCGTTCTCACAGCATTGTTGTCCAAACAAACGGAATATGGCCCCACAAAGGTGGAGTTCGCCCTCCGACCTCACCCCTTCATCCCTCTGTCTCTCCACTGCTGCCGCTGATTATCTCCTCTGCGACGGTCCCCATGGTGATGGAGTAAAGATCCAGGACATCCTCGAGAAAAAGGAGAGACTGAGACCAATATCTAGAAAGGAGCGACGCATCGGGAAGAGAAATAGGGGAGAAGTGGAGACGGAGAGGAAGAATACTTTTAGGAACAGAAATGGAGAAGAAAAATATGGGAGGGGGAGAGATGATGACCTTAAAACGAAAATGCTCAAAAAAAATGAAATGACAATAGAAGGGCTCGTACTAATATAGGCTAATAAAGGCTAAATTGTAAGATAGGGTGGGTTTTGTTTGTGAGAATGTTGCCTTGTCAAATACTAGTTTTCAGACAGCTTAATGATTGGAGACCATCTGCTGTAAAACCTCAGAAACAAGCTTGCTACACACCGAGCACAATGTGCGTTTATGTTTGATTACTCAAGCAGAACACTGCTTACACCGCACTCCTCCTCGCCTGAAGATCTGTATTATTTACAATACATGTAAATATTCACTCTCCTTTTAGCCTTGTTATTCTGCTCTTGCAGAATACAACAATACACCAGAAAAGGGCAATACAACAGATTAAAAAAAAATGGGTTTTGCTACAGTTAGTTTCCTGTTTTTTGTTTTCAAGTCCTCACCTCTTCCGTCTTCTCTTGTTTACTTCCTGCCTTTGTTTGTTTCCCGCCTGTGAGATATTTTTACCATACCATACCAACTTTATTTGTTTAGCACTTTACAACAACCAAAGTTGACCAAAGTGCTGTACCGAAAAATAGCATACACATTAATACAATTCATAACCACACAATAAAATAATAAAAACATGCAAAGTAAGAAATGAATTTAAAAAGGCCAGAATCATGTCGACATCATACTAGGTGCTAAAAGCCAAAGAGAACAGATGGGTTTTAAGAACAGATAAAGAGGAGGCGTTCAGACCAGCAAAGGCTCCGCCCCCTCTGAGCCCACAGGAGCAGCTTTTTGCACGTGTTTTTATTAATACCTGTGAACTACTTTGTTACTAGGTTACTAGGTTACTACCTGTTACCTGCATTTTGGACTCTTAGTTTGAGAACCTTTTAGTAATCAATTGGTGTACTGCGTGAGGCAACCTGCTTATCTGCATTTTAAAATGTATGTTAATGATGTACTTGTTATATAAATATCATGATTTGTCCTATAATTAGATGTTTTTTTCTTCATGTTTGCACAAATCCATCATGAAAACCCCAAGGTGTACGGGGTCAGATCAGTCAGTAATTGAAAATGCACACTGAAAGACAAATGCACACAGAGCAATTCACACACATTCAATTTACAAATGAATTTACCGTCACACATGAATAAATTACGATTCACTTATGTTTGTTTGCAGATCGCTTCACATTTGTGTGGGTGTTTTGAGACTTGTCAGATGTGAGTAGATCGAGAAATGCATATTTTTCCAAATGTGTAACTTATTTTAAAGAACCTCTGTGCAGTATTAGATTGTTACTCTTTAATGTATTGTATTTTGTTTGTTACGGCAGTCGGTGAATTTCGCAGTTAGTAGCGAGAGAAAAACAAAAGGACGCTAAAGACACAAATTAGTGTGTTCATAAAAAATCGGGGATGCTACACGTATCTGTAGCCAATCAGAGGTCGCCCTCCTTTTCAACCAATCACATGAGCGCAGCTCCCCCCTCACATTAATCATGTTTCACCTACACTTGAAGCGGACCGTCGTCACTACCAGACGCCATTGTTTGCTGACATCGGACCCATTGCATTGCCTCCGCAAGTTGCTGTAATGCCTCCCCTCCCTCTCGTGGGGGAGGGGAGGGGGAGAGGGAGGTGCGCTAATTGGTTGAAAAACCCACACACAAATGAATGAAGCAATCCGCAAACAAATACATATACAAATATCAATCGTAATTGATTGCATTTTGTATTTGTAAATCCTTCTGTGTGCATTTGCATATCGAATATATTTGTGAATTTCTCCGTATGCATTTGTGAGTCGGTCTACATTTGCAATTGTTGAGACGGATCTGACCCCATAAAGGTGCGTTATCATTTCGGAGGCGTGTTCAAGGCTACTCTGTGAGCCGCTGCTTCCTGCCATTACCTATAACACCCTTTTTATGAGGCTGTGCAAAAAAGGAATAAAGCAAGCATGTACAATGTACAACGCGGACATACGGAGAAAAGAGCTGTTTTGGAGTCTGTGAAGTTTAGTGTTCATATTTTCATAATTCAGCGGCTCAATTTAATACAGGAAATGCTGTTGAATGCTCACATTTCAGAACCTTTTCAGCCGAGATCGAAGGTAACTCTTATTGCCATGTCGGTGACATATTACTGAGCAGGTGGACGACTACGTGCAGACGGTGATGAAAAGAGGATTCAGCATTAAATTACATTAAAGAGTTGATTTGGAGAAAGAAGTGGGAACAACTGTGGTATGGGAAGAGACAAAGAGAGGAAGGAACTAGGAAAAAAGCAAAGACAGCTATTCAAGAAATGAACAGGTGGGTGGACACACACACACACACACACACACACACACCATCTGAGCACTTCGTTACTAAGCTCCTGTTCTCTCAAGAGTTGGAGAGACCGAGGGTGTGCGAGTGTGTGTGTTGGCCCAAATCCTAGGTATAGTGGGCGGGATTTGTGTATTTCTCTTCCACTTATTATCAAAATGCCACATTTCTCTTTGTTTGGAAGCAGATTTTTAAGAGAATGTATCAGTTTCATGTGTGTGTGGTCTCTAATCTATGTATTTCATTTGAATCCTCATTGAAAGTAAGTATGTCACTTTAACGTTTAGCGTGTGAATTTTGCTGTTTTTAATATTTGTAATTGACTGTAAAATGTACACTGGCCGAGAAGAGTCAGACAAATACAAATGCCACAACACGAACGCAAAAGCCAAGTACATACATGTGAAAATACAAATATTTTGAACAACATTTCTTATTTGTGACTGTAACGGATCCCGTATATGAAAAGACGTGAAACCTAGTGGTGAATTTACTCCTTTATTTTCTTCCTTCCGTCAAAATACCGTCCTTAACCTTTTAAACTCTAGCCTCTTTTATGGCCTCTGCTCCGAAAATGGCATACCCATAATAAAAATGTGAATAACTTTGTAAATACTTAGTCTATTTGGACAATTCTTTCCTGTATCTTTTCTGTAGGATAAAGGGGAACCTATATTAGTGGGAAGATGTGAAATATTTGTATACATGTCACTAATTAATAAATAAATTAATTTCCAAAGTTCGCCTGGAAAAAAATGCACAGTGTATGTATCATTATAAAACATTGAGAACCAAAGCTAAAACTCATCCATTTCAAAGCCCAGGTTGTAGACAGTAACTCTGCAAAGTTTTGATTTAATTGGGTGAAGCAGAACAAATCTAGAGAGGTTTTAGTGAAGAGTGGTCCGGCGAGAGGCCAAAACCAGAAAATCAGCCTTCTGGGCACATCTCAGCCAATCCTGGCTCGAAAGGAGACTGGCAGCTCGTTTAGCCAATCAGACGCAGCCATGGAGAAAGTCCGTGTTTTCTCGCAAACTGACTGGCCGAGACAAAAAAAAACGCACATCTGAGCCGTATATGCCCGTATGTGGATTTTTTTCACTTCCGGGTTAAAATAACACTTCCGGGTAACGTTTAGCGTCTAGCAGCGAAAAACAAACGGGATAAATAATTTCTTTTGCATGAAAACAACAAACGTAAGTGACAAATTGTGATTGAAAAGCGAAGTTTGGCTGGTGCTTTTTTGACTGAGGGATATGATGCACATATTGTCGTAACCTGTGTGCTCTCGGCTAGCGGTTAGCTGTCTCGGTTTTGTTGTTAGCTCAATGCGTCGCCTGGTACTCGGTGAAATAGTTAACATGGTACCGTTTTTTTGCGAGTGATATTTACATATTTATTTTCACATTTTTGTGCAATGCTCACGTTGTGTTTGGAGCACGTTCAAACGGGTTTGATGGCTTTGTAGCCCAGACTCTGACGTTTACAGCGATATGCAGCATTCATACATCCGTTTGGTTTTTAGTTAACAATATGTGTCTGATCGCAAACGCTCACAAATGTTGACTACAATTGGGGCCCCCTCGAGCTTAACTACCGTAAAACATTAGCGTAAAACACCAACGTAAGAGATGTTTGCCTTTTGTCATACAGGTCCTTTAAGCTGTTACAGTTTTGATTCAATTTCAGCTGATGATATTTGATGTTTTTTTTCCATTATAGCATTTATATTTGATGGACTAAAATTGTATAACACCATTGGCTTAGTATTTTATTATACCAATATTACCAGTAAAAGTTGTGTTTTTATTTGGACTGGAGACTATTGTAGCCACTCTAATGCTTCAAAATTGGATAAGCATTCGTATGTGTCCATAATGAGAACCTGAAACCTGGTTCTCGATGGCTTTTTTCCCAATTTTGGGAAGGCTCATTGCACAAATGTTAACCAGTAACTTTACAAGTCAAACATTTTAGAGAACCCCAATTTTTCCAGTTTTTATTGAAATTTTGGTAGTTTAAGTCCAGTGAATAACCTGAAGTGTTACAAAGGTAAGTCGCAAACTACCATAGGTTAAACAAAAAAGTTTAGGTTACCAAAAACTGAAAAATAATGTATAAAAAAGTAATGGGTTAGCAACTCCCAGCTGTTCTGCAGCAATGGAAGTAAATTAAGCCTTGAAAAATTGATGATGAATGGAAGTGTCTCGACTTACAAACCCTCTGTCTGCATGGAAGCAGTATTGGAACACACTGTGTTACTACACCCTTCTAAGCATTATTTCAACAGTCTTATACTCCTAGACGTAGTATTTTGCTCTCAATGGCGAGAAAATGGCAATTAACCAAGGTAATTTGCTTAACCCAAACCATAGTTTAATGGACATAACCAAATCCCATGGCCATAATCTTTCTCACTCCAACGTTACTGTATTTGTTGGTAGTGGACATTAAAAAAATGTTGGTTCAACATCCAATTCTGTACTATTTGGTAGTAAGTTTTACTACCGAGACTGGAGTGATATGTAGAGGATTTAGGGATGAGCTGTATCTTGTATTCTCTCTGACAACTTTATGATGGGATTTTAATCCCCTGACTAGACCACCTTTGGGTGTTAAGTCTTTTCGGGGCCATGCAGCGCCCGAGGCTTCCCTGCCCGCAGATAATGGAGCCAACAGATGTGACTCATGTTCTTGACTGACTTGTTGGTGATTCCAGGGTCATCATGGGGAAGTGAGAGCTTGACATTTACAGAGACAAGAAACTTCTCTGCCGCTCTCGAACACTGTTCAAATCGAATCCAATACTCTCGGTCTGTCTCTGTCTACATCTCTTTCCAATTCCTCTCTCTGTATTCACTTGCATCTCAGACATACTCAATTTTTCATCTTTCTCTTAGTCTAGAAAATGTCATGCTTGGGACCATGGATAAGTAAAGCATACTGGGTTTTTTAATCAACTTAAATAAATAAACGTTTATTGTGTATGTCTGTTGTAGTTTCATCTATAGCCAGCACATTCCTGCTTTTCAACCTCCTTGGTTCCGTCTTTTCTGTCCAGGCACTGACCCAATCCTAACCCAGCACACTACCATGTCTGTCACTTTGCAATGGCAATCATACGCACCTCTTTAGTCCATCTCCCTCCTGGGGCTTAATTCATTTACTGAAATCTGAGATTCCCCCATTAGCATAACCCTGTATCCTGTTTGATACTCTGCTCTCTGCCTGGGGGCATTAGGATGATTACGCTCAGGATCCAATCCTTCTATTCTGCCTTGATGGCATCTTGCCTTTTCCTCTCATTATAATGATACCACAAATAATACGATAATGGCGTCCACGCCCCTCGCTGAGGTCAGAACAAATTGAATCTCTACAGCAAAGTTCTGAGATTTTGGAGTTCAATCAGAGAGAAGTGTGAGTGGGTGGTAAATCTCTTAGGGAGGCAATAAACTCATCTGAAGCCAGACGGGAGAGATGGTTAAGGATGTGGGGATGAGGACACAGACTAACAGTAAAAAACGGAAAAAGCAAGTGAAAGACAGACAGAAAGATGTTAACCATGGTCTACATCAAGGGTGTCAAACATACGCACCGGGCCCGCCAGATGACTTTGCTTAGAGTGAAAATGACAGAAAGACGGAAATTGCATTTCTCTTGCTCCCATTACTAAAGAGTCCACTGGGACTGGTCCACTATTTGAGTGATCGCATGTGTTAGACCAGGCGGATCAGGTCGTTCACCAACGCAGTGCTGGTATATCCCTTCCATAGGAAACAGATCATCCGCCCGCCCCAAGTATGTGGCCCCATGAGTTTGACACCCCATGTTTACATCTGGCCGTTCAGACTGCCCGCCTACATACTTCTTATTGGACACATTGTGTAGGGATTTACTTATGAGCCATATGGGATTTTTTAAAATCCAGTTAAAACCACATTTGCAGGTTGTTTTTTAATTTCTACTGAATATATATATATATATATATGATGATTCACTATATAGCAGAGTGATAAAGTTTGTGAAAAGCAGAAACAAATAAATAGTCAGCCAGAACTTTGAAGCCAACCCATGAGTGCAGTGCATGACATCTGGATATATACCAGTCTCCTACATTGCTAAGTTTGTCTGGTGTACTATGGACATAGCATCATTGTCTGAAGGCTGAAACTGTAGACCTCTATTCATGCTATCACTTTGTAATGCCTCTTCCCAGCTGGTTTTCCGTACTTACCAATGCCTCTCGGAAATCTCCAGTGTCTGTCCTCAAGATCTACAAAAAGACCATGCATGTCTTTATAAAATGTGATGTTTGAATTTGGACATAGTTTCATGCCTCTCAGTTGACTGACATTTTCATTCTTAAAGCCCCAAGCCTGGCTAAATAAAGTATATATTTTTATATTATTACTTTTTATTTAAGTAATATGACCATATGCAAAGGAGTCTTCAGGGCTATCCTGTAAAAATTCCAAATTTATGTTTTAAAAAAATACTAGTTGAGTAATGTTTTCTTGAAAGGCAACAACGTGTCACACAGGAACAGCCAGTCTTTTTATTACTCTGCAGATTTGTGCAGAAATAAGATCTACTATGGAGAGGTAAAAAAGCATGCAGCACCATTTTAAAATCACTTCTGCTTCCTAATCTGACTGTAGACAAATGTGCACTGTCGGCATGTATCCCTAGTACGAATTCAGACTTTGAACAGGCTGTTGATCTGAGTCACTATGCTACAAAACAAATAATACTGACTTCCTTCTCAATGTATTTGAGGCAGTTTGAACAAATGGGCCACTTTTATACAGAAAACATTACTGTTGGGTTTGTATGCTTTCATCCCATTGAATATCGCTGTGTTTACGAGAGGAGCAGCTCTTATTGGTTTAAGGAAGACATCCCAATGAAACCTGATGGCCGCTGGCTGTGGTCAAACTTTGGGGGCAAAGGGGAAATGCTGCAGGGGTAGAAATGGGGTTCTAAGGATGCCAGCCTGAAGGCACTATTGGCCAGCTGCGCACCCATTCCTCCAGGCCACGACCCAGTCTGACCCTAAAGCCGGGACCATAGTTGCAGCTGCTCCAAGTAGACTTGACTGATAATCCACCATTACATACTGCGTACATTTAATAACTTCTTACAAAAGGGAAAAAAAGAACACAATTCGTCAGTTACGCGTACACAAGTTATACATTTCTTCCCCTTATTAGTCACACAAATTCAATATATTTGTTTTTCCCAATTTGGCAGTGCTTGTTTTGGTAAAATAGTTTGTAGCATTGTAAAGTGGCGGAAGACACAGAGACACTCTTAGAGGTACATGGCAATGTCAGAAAGAGGATGACCTAGATAAAAGCGAAACATGAGATATTGTGTAACACTCAAAATGATTCACTAATTGCTTATTTAATGTGCGTGCTAATGACCCTCTCATTAAGTAGATCATGAATGGCTAATTTACAAAGATCGCCCCCACAGTCTGCCCTCTGCTTCAGTGCAAAAATAACCACACATGTAAAATAATCCAACTCTTTGGAGCAGAGAAGTGCTTCAAAGAGTGTTTTCACCATCTGCTTTGACTGTTCTGACTTCACTCACTTTTAAAGATGCAACAGTAGCGTTTGGCAGCAGTTACAAAGGGAAAAAAAGGGGAAGAGGTGATTTCCAGAGGAAACTAAATGGAGCATGGTTGCATATCATCTGCAGAGAGATGCAGATAAATCACTGTTGACAAACCTCAACTAAGTTCAGCTTGATACTCTTGATTTGCCATGTGACTAGCTAATTAAAGATCATTCTAAAGCTGGGTTTTTAAGCATGTACTTCCAGGCCTGAGATGTATGATCTCAAAGAAATCAAATGGATTAACAGTGTGATTGACTGACAGCAGTGTGCATCTCAGCAATGGAACCTAAGTCTTTAGAAAGACAGATTTGCAATTTTGTATAGTTTTAAGGCAAGTTATTATAATAGGATGTTAAAAAAGACCCCAATAAGAACCTTTTTAGGTCACTTCTTTTTTTTTTACTATTTATGTTAGGCAACAGAATATTAACTTGCGGTTTTACTTTGGTAAATGTACGATTTAGAAAAAGAGATGAGTTTATTAAGACACGCTCACATCTGTCCCTTTTAATATTGAGCAATCCTATAGAACATGGAGATACCAGTCTAAAATGACATCTACGTGAAAGCCCAGTGTGTGGAAAGTATATATGTAAAGTTTCATGTTGATAGAGTCAGTTTGCTACTCGAGAGGAGGCTTTTGTGAAGGCCACGTCCAGAAACGGCGAGGTTATCGACAGCTCGACGTCTGACTGGAAAAATCTGCTGCACGCATTGCAGTGCAGAAAAAGAGGTTGCATTTCATGATTTTATTCAAAATGGTAAAAAGGTACGGGTATTTATGGTTTTTGGATTGGTAGTTTTTGTGCCCTTAGTTCGGCACGGTTTGTCTGACAACTGTTCTAGATATCACTGGATTCAGCTCAATCTCGATCGGCTAGTGATTTTCCGTGTTGTATTCCATTTTAGCTTCCAAGGATTGTTAAACTTTTCCACTGCTGAGTGCAAAAATTCTGGACTAATTTGCGTAAGATATTTGTAATACGTATTACAATTGTATTTTCGGCATTTTCAAATGGATCAATGGGAATTATAGCCAAGACTAACGCTTCGATGGGTGGGAAAAATTCAAATGTTTGAGTACACAATATTCCTTTTGGAAGTTGGTTCTGGCTCGAATTGGGGGGGGGGGGGGGGGGGGGTTGAATGTGTTGAATCTGGTATAAATAAGCATGGCTTTTGTACCATGGGAGGCATTATTCGGTATTCAGGAGATGGGACCGACAGCTGTAGGGATTACAGATATACGGGAAGATGTCTAAAAAATTAGCATTTTATTGTGCCTTAAAATTCAACGTGTGTAGCCCTCAATTTTTTACAGGGACAATAGAGCTATGTCCAACTAAACTAAACCCTTTCTGTAGCATGTCACACTTTCTGGAATGCTTCTTCTCCGCAGCACCAGGCCATTCCCTTATTGAGTTCCGCTGCCTGCGTTGTGTTCAGGAGACGCTTGTTCACTTTCCTGAGGTTCTCTAGGTTTTCGCACTCTCACTGGAAATGACTATTTTCCCCACACCTATAGCAAAAAACATGCTTGCAATACTGGGATTTGGGAGATGTCTCCTTTCCCTTGTGCCTTATGAAGAAAGTGGATAGTTTCCAAAAAGCCAGCTATGCCTGCCCAGCTGTTGCAATGAAACTCAATTATTATCATTATTGACTTTCTTCTTGTTTGATCTCTCTTGCCATAAGGCCATTTTCTAAGCAGTCAGCAGACTTTTAATCACACGGTCCCCAAACTATGTTATGACATGAATGACCAACAACACCGCGTTCTCAGAAAACAACCCACCATCAGCCAGACAGCTGCTGTCAGAGCCGTAGCTCTTAGTTGCAAAATGGTGTAATGGTTTCATTTTTTATTTGTATCATGTCATAAACTGTCAATTACCTGCAGTGGTCAAGTCCTGGTCATATTGTGTGATTTAGAGGACAAAAATATACATTCACATATCAAGGTTACTGATTATGTTTTATACATATTGATCCATTCATAATCAAAAGAAAATATTTTTCAGTTTAGGTCCTGGTACTATTTTAAGGAATCCTACAGCTCCTTTATAGATTAAAATGCAAGGAATTCTTCCCTTTGCATTAGAGGTGGGCTAATTCTGTGTACTTTACGTGTATAAAAGTAAATATCTTGCCCTCTAAGCCTGCATATGTGCAATGCTAATAATAAAATAAGAAAGTACTAAGAGGCTGATCTGGGTCCTCCTAGGAGTTATCATTTTAAAAAATGTAAATTAATTTTCTGCAGTTTTTCAGATGATTTGGGGACTGAAGGAAACCTGGGACTAATGTTTTCTATGAAAACAGGCAGTTACTGAAGTTAGGATCGTTGAAATCAGTGTGAATGGGTGCCATTACTTTACTCTGACCTTCCGATTGTTAATTATAGGTGATTTCAGATTGGCTAATGCAACATAATGAAGCAATTGCATCTGCTTTCTTATCTCAGGTATTTGAATACCACACATGAAATAGGCCGTGGAGAAAACATGGCAGTGTGCTGAGCACTCATGGGAGTTGATGTTAGGGTTTATAAGCTGAACTCTGCCAGAGAATCAGCTGTTGTGCACGGTTTAGAAATCAAGATGTTGAAACATTGAACACGTTAGTTCTGTTTGACAAGCAAAATGTGCAAGCAGCAACAATCTAAACTGTCTACAAAATAGAAATCCCCAACTTTTGGTTTTCAAAGGATAATGGACTCTGGTACAAATGAGAGTGCAGTGTGCCCTTTCTGACAATATGTTAGCAATATTTGGGGTACCGTTAAAGAGTTTGATATTGTCAACAGTTATCTGCTACCACAATATTGAAATGGCACTCCCAACTCCTAATAATAAAAGCATTCCAAAAATGAACTAAGACCTAAAATAGTTGAGGGTTACTTGATTTGGCAAGCTTTCACAGCCTCCCCTCGCAGAGTCTCTCATAATAGCTTCATCACATTAGGGTGGCAAACACCAACAATCCTTTTAACACAAAGCAATCTGATGGAGTGGATTTAATGCATATTGAGTCCTGCATAGTATTCCAGTTCTGCAGTTGGATATTGACTGGAATTACCCTCCCGTCTGTATTTAAGCCCCTGTAATTGTAAGTCCTTTGTCAGTCCTTGTTGCACGTTGCTGCATGTCACCCGTGTGTTCCGTGTTATCCTGTGTTTCCTGTCTATTGCTTGGAATAAAGCCTGTTCATATTGGAATCCTGCATATGCGTCTTCTGTCGGCGTACGAGCCGCACGATTCGTGACAATTAGATACCAGTTAGATTATATGCGATGATATTGTTTTTTTATGTAAAATAAAGGGTTTTTTTTCAAAAATCTCTCTCTCTATCTTTCCATATCAAACGTGATTGGTTGTTCGGTGCCAACGGAGTAATCAGAGTTTGAGGATCAAAGCCTGGTTGACAGTTGATAAGCGGCGTCAATAAAGCCTGATTGCTTCGGTTTGGTTTTGTCGATTCTGAACCAATTCTGGAAGCCTGAGTTTAATGAACCAGCTTCATGGTGCAGGCCCAGGTAAGAGGTGAGCACCACCCCTTGTATTTTTGTTATTAGTTAGGATGTTTAGGCGCCGGATGCGCGAGGATTTCGGTTTCCTTTCTACATTTTTCTTTGGTTAGGATTAGGTCTAGTTAGGGGTTGTTTTGTTATGTTTTGTTCTTTTCCGTTGGCGCCACTTGCGTTCTTTCCCATTTATTCATTTTATGGAAGTCTTTATTTATCTTTACCGCATTGTACATAGCGCACTAACATTTGTCCAACACCTACACCCATTTAGGTTTACAGTATTGCTATACCTGTCTTAAAAGAAGAGGGATATGTGGACATTTCTAGGAATAAGTGTCGTCATATGTAAAATCAACTTGGGATGCATAACTTGAACAAGATGAATTTGAAAAAGAACATGCACTATTTCAAACGTGCGTTGGGAAAATATGTGAAAGGTTAAGAAAACATTAATTAATGGAAGTTTCAAAAGTTATAAGTGGCTCGCAAGCAGCATTTATTTACATTTTTTATCGACCCTTTCTCATGTAGAATGCTTTGTGTGACATTTCCAATCAATAGCTGGCGCTGCAGACTTTTTATGCTTGCAGGAAGTGAGCTGCTGCTTTGAAGAGATTGGCAGCCACCGCACAAAGCCATAACCCTGGCGGCCCCACCGTCCCCTCCAACCCTCCCAGGTGGATATTAGAGAAACAATGAGAAATAAGAAACTTATGGTAGTCAGCAGCGCAAACCGTTCACCTTGTCGTCTCCGTGGACTTCTTGGCGGAGCGCCAAGCCAAAACATTTTGGGGCCAACACTGAGGACATGAGTTCCACCCTGATATCACTCTCAAAACAGATTGTGCTCCTATTTAGGCAGGAATGTTGGCTGAGCCAGTCTCACACCTGGGGAGTTTCCCAGTATAACCAGTTCAAAAGCCAAGAACTGACGATGGACATATTAGGGCAGCACTCCTATGGTAGAGCTCTGCAGCCAGCCATTATTGTTGGCCTGACAGAGTATTTATTTCCTTGCCTGCGTCTGTTTGGTGTTTCTTGTGACTCACATTAAACTGGAGTGGGAGGAGACACAGTGTAAGGAAACCCATGCAATGCAAATAGGTAGTGGGATTTGGACTTGTGTTTACCTACATTAATGACTGTTAATGTTGTAGAAACCTGACAACGTGACTATTGTTACTTATACCAAAGTATTTCAACATCTTTTTAGGTAAATTGTTGCAGCATCCTAAAAGAGATGGTTCCTGAGAGGAGGGAAACATACTGTAGGCAATTTACTGTGAAAATCTACATGGGTGACTAGAATGTTGTATTCTAGTGGGTATTTTAACTGTCGGTCCATTTGCACTATTAAACTCCACCCTACAACAATAAAAAATACCTTCATAGAAGACTAGCTAGCTAATTAGTAAAGTCAGTCTCAGTCGAGAGGAATAGAAAAAACAACAAGGCCAGGGTCGCAGTGAACAAGAGGGCTTCCGGTTTCCTGGTCTGGTGCTTCCCAATACCCATTGAGTTTACAGAAAAAGGGACTGTGCAACTGCCAGAGCACTTTATTATTGTCATCCGGGCATTCTATTCTTTTTAAGGTTTCATAATTAGACATACACATGAACATCTTTTATTAAAATCGTTTCTTTAAACATCCACAAATTAAACACTCTTCTCCCCCCAGTCTGTTTGCTTTGCTCTGCAGTGCAGTGCTGGCTGTGTGGCCGTATGCAGCCTGCCCTCTCTGACTTGTCTCCATTAAATGGATGGTGCTTTTGGCAGTTGCGTCTATGTGGCTTGTTTGTTCCTGGCTATAAATGATGTCTGGTGTCCACAGCAGGTTACACATTGCAGACTGCTCATTACAGGAGAAAATCCACCCCAGCACCACACCTACATGTTGGCTTATTCTATCATCCTTTAAACAGGAGCACATCACCTGCTTTATTATATTCTGCAGATGAATGGTGCACAGTATCTAGGTTAGATTGCAAGGTTATTTGTTGTTGGCACATCTTTTGTTGTAGGGCTGGAACTAGAAGTACCTGGACTCTTAAGACATCCTGTTATGGGGAGCTGTGTTCTGTGTTCTAGCTGTGTTCTGTGTATACAGCTGTTCTCTCACTGATTTTGTAATTATATATCAAACGGATTGCAGTTAGAAGATGACACAGATTAATAAATCAAGTAATTTCTAACCCAAAACCATTTTTATTAAATTATTTATTTAACCCCACATTAGGATCTTTGTTTTGTAATATTTTACGAACCGCCAAATATAACCAAATGAATTAGATCCCGAAACCTAACCTAAAAATGGATTCCCATGCACACGGAAGACCTAACCTTGCATGTTCTTTTACTGGATATTATGTTTGTCATTTATCAAGAAATATTTAAGGAAAAGGCAAAAAAAAATATCAAAAAGAATACTGGACGGGAATATATGAATCTACTCTAGTTCCCTATCAGGGAACTTCGAGCTGCGTGAAACGCTGTGGGAACGCCCTGCGTGACCGCGTCATGAAGCACGCGTGAAATCAGTCCAATGGCGAGACGCCACGTCATTGGCGGGTGACGTCGAGACCAGGAAGTCTAAAGCGCACCCAAAACACCGGCTCCTTCATCTCTGTGCCTTCATCAAGCGCGTTGTGTGAATCAAAAGTCCTTACGTTTATCGTACTATGGCGAACAAGCAGCGCTTCTTTCAGTGTGCTGAGTCTCCCTGCGCCTAGTCTCCCTCAGAGGGGTTCTGCCGTCCCGAGCAGGCTCTGGCGATGGAGCAGGAGGTACAGACTTTGCTGCGTAGGGGGGCTATAGAACGAGTTCTGCCTCCCAGCAGGGAGTCGTGCTATTGGAGCCGGTACTTTATCGTTCCAAAGAAGGATGGGGGTTGCGTCCAATACCAGATCTACGTCTGTTGAATCACACTGTCGCGAAGCTCAGTTTCAAGATGCTGACGCTCAAACAGATCGTGTCACAGATCAGGTCGAGGACTAGTTTATCACGATGGATCTTAGGACGCTGACTTCCACGCTTTCCACAACACAGGAAGTTCCTGAGGTTCGCTTTCTGGGACGAAGCTTACCAGTATCAGGTTATTCCGCTTGGCCTAGCTCTCTTTCCCCAGTATGTTTAAAACTATCGATGACTGGTTGATTTTGGGCTGTGTCAGAGCAGCTAGCGGTTCAACATCAAGATGTCGTTCTCGTTCACATTAACCGTCTGGGATTGAGACTCAACGCCAGGAAAAGTGTGTTGTCCCCGCTGCATAGGACCACTTTCCTGGACGTGATCTGGGACTCGACCACGGTGCGGGCATGTTTGTCTCCCGCTCAGGTAACTTCGATCCTTTTAGCCGTTAACTATTATCTGCGGCCTGCTGTATATGAGACCGCTGCAGTGGTGGCTTAGAAGGTTCTCCCCGGGGGGAACCAGCAGGGGGCAGTCGCCCTGTTGAGGAGCTCCTTTTGGAGACATGCTGGTCGTACTGAGGTTGACCGGTTCTGCTTCCAGAGAGACGACACACTGTCCTCTGTGGTTCTCCCTGACCCATCCGGCCCCTCTAGGGGTGGATGCTATGGTACAGCCTTGGCCGAGGCCACGCCTGTACGGTTTTCCCCGGTTGCTCTGCTCCCAGGAGTTCTGGAGAGTGTCCACCAGGACGGCGTTGGTCTACTGTTAGTAGCCCCGTACTGGCCGGCCAGAGTGTGGTTTGCGGACCTAGTTTCTCCCCTCGTCGGCCTCCTTGGGAGATCCCGACCAGGACGGACTTGCTCTCGCAGCCGTCGGGTCGATCCTTTACTCCCGCCCGGAGCTACGAAACGGTGGGCGTGGCCTCTGAGGGGGCCCGCCTCTTAAGATCTGGTCTCTCGACCGAGGTCGTTGAGACCATCCTCCACTCCAGAGCTCCGGCCACAAGGAAAGCGTATGCCGCTAGGTGTAAACTCTTCACCTCTTGGTGTGGAGAACGTCAACTAGACCCAGTTTAAGTGCCCGGTGTTTGCAGTACTGGTGTTCCTGCACGAACGTTTCTCCACAGGTTTATCCCCGTCCGCACTAAAGTGTACGTGGCGGCCTTGGAAAGAGAGAAGTAGATTCGGTGACCCAGGCCCCGCTGAGGGGGATTCTCTGGGGAGACACCCGCTGGTATCCAGCTTCCTTCGTGGCACACCGAGGCTGAAGCCAGCAGCCCGCACAAGAGGGATTGCCGGGCCGTTGTGCTGAGCCGGGCCGTTGTTCTGTTTGGCTCTCCCGTGCTCCGTTTGAGCCCTTTGAGGAGGTCGCAGAGGTGGCTCTTAAGACGACCTTTCTGCTTGCAATATTTTTTCCGTAGAGAATTTGAGATCTGCAAGCCCTCTCGGTGTCTCTTTCATGCTTCATTCTCAGCCGGTATGGTGAAGGCGTTCTTACTACCTTCTCCCGGTTATATTCCTATGGTTCCTACTAAAAAGAGCGAATTGGACCTATCTTGCTGTAGGCTCTGTCCTCCTCCTTTTCTGACTGTCGGACCAGACTGAAGCTGAACCTCCTCTGCCCGGTTAGGGCCTTTGACGCTTATGTCCACAGCTGTTCGTGTACTTCGGACCACCCAACATCAGGGGGTCCTGTGTCTAAATTAAGGATAAGCAAGTGGGTGGTTAAGACCATCTCACTGGCTTCAGTCGGCCGGGGAGCCCTGGCTGTCCGTGGCTACCATCATAGGGGTATGGCGGCTTTATAGCCCTCTTATAGCGCTGCACGATGTTGGTATTGTGGCAGGGTGGTCCTCTCCAGGCACCGGGCTTCACCGCCTTCACGTCATACTTCCATGCCAAGGGAACTGTCCCATGGAGAGACACACGTTATCATTGAGCAAACTTCCTTAATATGACTTCATATTTAGTAGCAGTGTGTCATTATTTTTTAATTACAATTACCCTATACTATATTGTACTATATTCAGTGCAGTAATGGGATGTTGTAAAAGGCGCATATGTTTGGATGGTGTTTATAAAAAAGAGCAATGTCTTTCCCAGAGCAGTCACAATATAGGTACGAGGATGTATTGTACAGCTCGGGCAACTGCCATCTGCCGGACGTAGGCACGTCCCGGGGACGGGGGCATCTCGGCGCTGATGGGCTATTGCGCTGCAGCGTCACAGCGTTTTGTCGCCAAAGATGCAATATTTCAACTTTCGCGTGGCCGTTTGTCGCGACTTCGACGCGAACTTGACGTGAGAAAGGCACTGCTCAATCGCAGATTCACTTCCCTACTCTTGTGTTCTTCCCTTTTATAAGTCAACACAGATAACTTGAGCCAGACATAATCATATCTGTACGTTTTCTGGATTCATTTTGACCAAATCTTTATTAGGGGCTATGGTGGCTGGGCGTGGTTTCAGCACGGCTGCAGCAGAGAGAGAGGGAGTGCGGCTCGGGGAACGGTGCCAGCTGGAGGCAATTAACCTCCAGCTGAGGTGAGGGGGGGACTAACGGTGTGCTCTCTACCAGTACTGCGGTACTGACTGGCAGCAGCCAGGCACAGTGCGAGAGAGCGAGAGGATGCAGAGGGCGAGGGCACGAGACGCCTGCGATGATGACACTGCACGGCGGCATGAGCAATTTAAATAAAGATTTCCTCTGCAGTGCCTCTACGTCTCAGTCTCCTCCTTCCGGGTCCCCTAGCACCCACTCATGTTACAGGGGCATATTCACATTGAGTGCTTTTTGACGACGTGAAATTAGAGCCCATCCCCATTTCTCCACACTCAGGGACTCTGAAGGTGCGCTCCCCAAAATTGGTGAGGGTTTTGGGTGTTCCCACCGCCAAAGGGTCCAAGCCATTTTAAGCTCTTCATAACATTTTTTCCATAATTCAACATTTCGGCAGACCTTGCCAGAGGGAACTACTCACAATTGTACAATGTACAGAGACATTTTACAGATTAAATATAGATATAAATGCAGAGGGGGATAGCAGAGTTTATATTGGACTTTATTTTGTTTCTGTTTTGACAAAAAAAAACTAGGAGATTGTCACCTCTCATCTCCTGAGGGGTGCAGACGGCTGGACTGGACTAATAAAGCCTCTATCTATAGAGAGGCTATATTAGGATTTAGAGGCAGGTGAGAGAACAGGGAGCTTAGGCTGATGAGTAGTGAGAAGGACGTGTAGTTGAACTGTGACACTAATTTCTAAATGCTTAGCTTGAGCATACAGCATATCACAATAACCCAACGTACAGTACATAATACAGAGGAGTGTATACAGTTATCGTTTATTCAAGGATATATCATATTATTTCATCTACTATTTATTTTTACAATATGGCCTCAAGTTAGCAAGCATTGGGCCTTCAATGTGTTCAAATGTGTTTAGTGTGACAGTTTCAGGCCATCCCAAAGGTCACGCATACAAATATTTTAGTGTCAGTTGTGCGCTTGGTCAATAGAATTCAGAGAGATTATTCCTTTTGACTTCTTAATGGAATTCTTGTCCACCTACCTCAACATTCACCAGCTCAGGACCTTTTTTCACCTCAATAGCTTTTACCGTGTTCAAGTCAGCCCGTCAGGGGAGTGGAGCATCACTGCCGAACTACACAAAATGAGACTGGAGTAAAATTGTGAGGGAAAAATATCAGAAACAATATTAGATAACTCAGTGTTTGAAAAATGTGAACATTTTGAGACGGAACTTGCAACTGCTTCTGATCGTATGCGAAAAAGTTCAAGTTTAAAACTAACATTTGGGCTTGACAACAGGCTGGGATCCTTCGCAAAGGTTAGTAAGACCAGAGAATATTGCAAGGAGGGACTTGTAGATTATATATATATATATAACCGTTTCAGGTGGCCTTTACAGCAAACCTAAAACTAATGTAGTTCTTTTAATACTTCTAGGTACAGTTTTATGGCATGATGGACGTTGAAATTATACCAGTTTATCACAGTTGCCGGAAAAGAATAACTCAGGATGGTATTCCTCTGATTCATAGAGCCCCATTGTCTCATCAATGAGAAACACTGTTGCCCTCAGGGACATGTTCCTTCATTACCATGAATACAGACACACACGCTGAGGTTTAATTTTAGTAAATCCCACATACACTGTCTTACTGCCAGCAAGTCACTGCAGGACCAAATGTTTATTAATCTGCTGCTAAAAGAGTCATCAGCATACACACAATTTTCTTCAGTTTGAGTAACATTTGCTGAAATGATCAAACTGTTTTGCGGGAAACTGAGCCCTATCTTTTACTTTTGCATTATTATATTGCAGATGAAGGATCTTTTACTCAAACTTAAGAATGGATTACACATTTCTTAAGCTTCTACTAAATAGACAATAACGGCGGAGCATGAGCTTTTAAGGTCCTCGTGATGCGCTCAATGCTAACTGCTTGACCTGGTTCCCGGCCGGAGGCTTATTCAGAACCAAGGACAGCTCTCCCTGTCTCCAAGCCCTCTCGCTGGGGAGAGACACATTTAGATAACGTCTCTGCCCCTCTCTTTTCACAGCTCACGTTTTATTTATTCTCTAAAAAAACTTGTTCAGTCTCATTGGGGCACCCACATTTAGCTTCCCTCTTTTTCTTTGTCACTCCTTCTCTATTCAAACCCTCCAAAGAATGTCAGATGTATAGTCATCCTGCCCTCTGTCCCTGAGCTCAATTTCCCCTCGGTTCCATGCCAGCGAGTCCCTATTCAGAGTCTGCACTATAGGGGAAGACTGTGGCTTTTGCCTCCTATTCAATTAAGCTTTGCCCGAGAGACACACACACACACAATTACAGCCTGCTGGTATCAGGAGACTGTTGGCACAGAGATGTGACCTGAGAGACATATGCATAGAGACACACATTTGCAAACACTATGCAACGAGTAGACACTTATATACACTGAAGACTGAGTAACAACACACAGCAACAACAGCAGCCAATAATCAGAAAGTCAATCTCTGGTAAATTGGGATATTTTTCTTCTTTCTGCTCTCAGAGCAGGGTTTTCTCTCCTAAATGAGCCTGAAGTCTTTAGTTAAACACACACAGACTCCACACTTTGTTCCGCTCTGTTACAGGGCTGTACTCATCGAGAGACAGATCTGGCACCAGCCAGTTGTGAAAATTTGATTTAAAAAGAATCAGTTTTTTGTAATTGATTTATTCATAATGACAAGCTTTGAAAATATTGATACTTGTAAATCAATTTGAATGTACAAAGCAGCAGTTTGGGTGAGAAGGGTAATAGTGTAAGACACTGCCAGAATACATACCAGTGTGTTTTGAAAACAGGTTGATAACCTGACATCCAACCTTATCATCATGTGACTCTTCATCCTCTTAATAGAATCTGCACAGCAGAGATGCACAAATCCTAAGGATACTGAAGCAGCAACTTTAGGATGAGATGAGACATTTCAGCGTAGGATATTCTGTATTTAGTAAAAATCCTAATCATTTATAAACTCCTTTTTTCCTGATTGGAATTCATAGTTTACTCAATAAGTCAATAATTCAGTCTCTCACACACACACAAACATTCGCACACACAACTCATTCAGATATTGAATTGGGGGGGACTGGTTCCAGCATTAATACACATCAGGGAAAACACTGACCTTTTGTGTGTGTCTATGTGTGTGCGCATGTTATTTTTTGTGTGCAAGCCACAGCACATTCATCCATGTCCAGGTATAATTATTTGCCTGTGTATGTGTGTGTGACCTTTCCCACCAACTGCTCTTTCTGTGCGTTTCAGTCATGAGGATGGCTTTGTTTTTACTCCAACCGGCACGAACACTAGAGGCAGCGATATCTCTTTTACCTTCTTTTTATATGTGTGTCTCTGTATTTCTCAACTGAAAGGCGTTATCATTGAAATGTCACAAGACCCATGAATGCTACATTAACCATTGTTTTATGAGTGTGCTTGAATACACAGACTTCACCATTTTTTAAACATTTTAGTGTGCATCGTAAAATTGATTTTTATTCGGGACGTATTTTATTTGAAGATGGAAAATATTGATATTCTCATACACAAGCTAATGATTAAACAACAAGGGACAAGGTTTCCAAATGCTACGGTCTTTCATTTTGCGAAAACATTTACCCGGAAAACGCCATCGTTATTTATTTGTCCAATGAATGTATTCCCGGAACGGTAATCAGCATACAGCAGCATTTCATTCACTAAAGTGAAGTTTAATATTGTTAAAATTGCCAATTCCATAACTCGCTACAACAAAATGCATTTATAATTTGCATAAAGAGTTAATATCAATTCAGATGTGGTTCCCTTTGATTGAATCTCACTGTAGGAAAGCAGGTAAACAGATGGCACTATCACAGATACGTATATATTGTGATAAACATATCAAAACATTTAAGCACAAAATGTCATTGGTTGCTGGACAGGTTGTGCTCGAAGTTTTATTTACAACTAGTTTGTCCCAGACTAGCAGCCTGAGACTTTTTATTTCTATCCCATACTGTTGGATGGATGGAAAAATTTGCTAGAGACCAAATTATTTTTGTTAACCTTTAAGTGATTTACAAGGGGGTAATTAAATTTCTTTAGGCACCAGCATCAAGATGCCATTTGAGCAATGGCAGTTTCTTGGTACCTTTTGCTTTGGCAACATTTCCCAACTCCGGAGCTTGCTCCTCGGTTCAACCCAACCTCTTTGAATAAAAAGGAAAAAATCGGCCTGTTCCAACCAATCAGCAACGGGGACTTTCCAATCAGATGAAGGCAGCCATTTTATCTGATTGTCAGGCCATCTTGTTATTCTATGAGATCAGAAGACTAGAAAAGCGCAATACAAGTACAATCCTTCTGCAATAGCAGTCCCACATCTGTTTTAGAAAAAGTTGTAGAAATTATGTAAAACAGTATTTGCACGTAAACAACTAAAAAAACGCCATTTCAATGTAACTAATCCTCCTTTTGGGACACAATCATCAGTCTCTTGGTTAAAAAGTGTTTGTTTGATCCATGACATCAGTTTCCAAATTCAAAATCTAAATCGCACCTTGTGTATGTACATACACACTAATATATATATATATATATATATATATATATATATATATATATATATATATTATATATAACCCTAACCCTAAATTACCCCAGGGTCACGAGAAAAAGGAAACTACTAAATAAAACAGGACGAACCCACACCAAGACAGTACCCCCATCTTAAGGGTTTGCTTCCAGATCACTCAGAAGGGCTGGTGGACGGGACGAACAAAGAGATAATCCAAACAGACTCAGCGGGAGTTGTCCAGAGGTAGGCCCAGCAGACGATCGGGTGGCCGGTGGATCTGAGATACAACATACAGCCAGGGAATCTCCGGGGCACGGCCTAGATTAAGGTCAGGCCAGCTGGAGTTCTCCAGGGGGCAGACAGATGCTGGTGGGATATTATATGTATTTTAATATATCCACAGTAATATATTTTTTTGGTTGCAGATTTTATATCAGTTTCAAATCTTTTTTTCACATTCTGGGCCTCATGTAATGTAAACACTTTGGCAGCCACCTCAGGTGTGCCTGGCATGAGCTGAGGGGCGTGTAATAATGAATAACTCTGTTCAATTCAAAAATATTTTTCCTCCACTTATTTTTTACATTGAATACATAGTTTTTCACACCAAAACGTAAACTTTTGTCCTGGTTTTGTTCCATACATGCCCCCCTACATCCAGAGGCAGAGCTACCATAGTCTACCATAGCTCCCTGGATCTCCTCCATCAGCCCTCTCGGAGGGGTAAGAGTTTTGCCAAAGTGTCGAGGCGACCAAAATTATTGGTAACCAGCACCCTTCCCCTGTATGGCAACTCGGGTAGCAACCATTTCCATTTAAATAGCCGAGGGCAGACTTTCTCTTTTGCTCCCTCACAGCTCTTTGCTTGGAAACACTCAGACTGAAAATCATACTATTTTTTTGGGGCACGGTCTTTCCATCAGGTAGACTGGGCGATGCCCCTCCACTGCTCCAGGCTTCACATTTAGCCCAGTTCACCCCTGCAGATGATGCCTTTTCATAAAGTTTCCTGAAGATACTGAACGTCAATCGAGCCTTGAGGACTCTGGCAGTAAGAAGCCACTGACTCAACCTCTCAACCTGCACGTCAAGGGTTCAATAGCTAGGCAATAAAGTTGAACTTATATAGGACATTCTTGCTCTCGCTTTCTGTACCGGGATTGGCCAACTCAGCCCCATCTCCGTCTTTACCAAACATTGAGCACCACCCAGTAAACCCACCAATGCCAGAAAACCAGAACCAAAACCATAAACCTTAAGTGCAGAAAACAAATATGAGTGATCAACCCATGTTCTCCTGGTCCAATGACACTATTGCCAGGTTTCCATTGTTGTTCCTGGACAAATCTAATATGTCTCTCGTAAGAGACATATTAGATTTGACCATGAGTTCATGGTCAGCCTGGACATGGTTGTACACACTGACCGGATATGCAACATTAGCCAGGAGACAGGATGAGATTCTGTTCTGAAACACTCTGGAAAAACACTAATCAAATCCGGTTCGAGGATAATCCAGATGCACTTGAAGAAACGGGCTGAGAGACCATCGATCTCTTGCGGCTGTCTCGATACCATCTGACTTACAGTCATGGTCCTCCAGAGTCAGCCCACCGTCTTGAGCCGCTTTCTCCTCCAGACTGAGCCGAGCAGTAACTCCTGGAGGAACGCTCTACGCTGCACTGCTCCGTTCCGAAGAGGTCAGCTTAAAACTCCACGGAATGGCTCCTCATCTCCCTTGGTGGTTACTTTGCCTCCTAGAAGCTCTAGGCAGGTCATCTGCTTCCTTTGTGCCATCAACATTTTCAGGTTGAAAAAGAAGGAATTCAGGGTGTCCATGTCCTTCAGCTGGAGGAAGCGAGACCTGACTAGAGCTTCCTTCACCCTCTTCTGCATGAAGGACTTAAAATACAACCTCTTCTTCTGTAACAGGATCTGAGCCCCTGGGAAGCCACTCTTCAATTGTCCTGATGATGGCCTCAGGGTACTGGACTGCTGCCTTTATCCTAGCGGTGAAGTGGGAGGTGTACAGTTTGCAAAAAAAAATCTAATTTGCACAGCTTCAGAGTCAGTTTTTCCACTGTTCCATACCTACTAAAAACATACAAAGTTTGGGCTGAAAAAAAACCTTGAATTTGTTATTGAAACAGTAGTTGGACTTGACCCTTCACCCGGTAAAGTGATCAGTTCCACATGACGATGTGTTTAGTCCCTGAAAATAACTCATTTTCCAGTGTGGTGAAAAAAATACCTGCTCTGTTGCCGGGTTTTGTGCATAAATGTTTACAAGGCAGAAGATAGCGCTTCTCTGCCCTCACAATAATCAGCTGACCCTTCATCACCCCAGTACAGGAAAAGCTTTGTCTTACTCTACTGTACCATGCTACATGCAACAGTTATAGTTTTCGGTTACATCGCTAGTTCACAGGTGGAGTATGAACTGTAATTGCTGTGGAATATTGTAAACAAACTGACGACCCGGTTCACAAATTAGACCAGAGATTATTCATTTTAGAACACATTGCTCAAGCTCCATTGTTTCTGCAGGTACTTGTACAATTTGTATTAAAAAAAAAAAAATAAAAAAAAGTGAAAAATAAATCCACATGAGACATGACTTTGTAAAGTTTCTTTGTTATTCGTTTAATAGAAATCCAAACGTGTCCTCCACGCCTCTCTTTAAAAAAAAAGCCATGATGTCCTATTTTCTTAGTAAAATCCATGAACCTTTCTGTGTCCAGTGGAACTACTTTCTACCACAGAAACACTCAACCCTGGAAGAGAATATCAGAGATCTTCCTTTGAATTGTGCACCAATTCCATCTCTGTACTTTCAGATCTGCTGCAGTTCTTGAGATGAGAAAAACAGATTTGAGCTGACATTGTACCCTGACCTCTGCACTTGTGGAGGTGGCCTGTATTCTCACTGTGATAAAGCCTCGCCTGGAGGCCCGCAGCAAGGCTGCTTGGTGCTAGACTGGAGAAGAAACTTCACAAGCAATTACACTCCCCTGCCTCAACACCTCTCTTCCTCAGTAGTTTTATCCACTTTCTTCTATCTGTTTTTTTTCCTCCCCTGAGTTTTTCTATACTATTGTTGTCCGTATTTGCTTTTATTCAATTACAATCCTGTCACACAAAGAGATTTCGTCTGGACTAAGCCTATTGTATGCTTCAAATTTACACACACTAATGTGGAACCAAAATTGTGGGGATTTGTGTAGTGTTTGGTTCGGCATAGAACATGAGAAGTGATCTCATTTTAATACGGGTAAGTGCAGTGTCTTTATTGAGTCTAAATGAAGGCAAAGGAGTTTGACCATTAGGGATATGCAAGAATTCTTAAAAAAAAAGATGGCTCTTTATAGAAATGTGCCACAGAATAATACATTTTTTCACAAAATCAAAACCAGTCATAAAGGCTACTTAGGTCCAATATGCATGATTTCAATGAACGGAGGTTATGCATTAAAAGGTATGAGATCCAGGGAGAAATAAAGTGGTCAAAGGAAAGAAAATTAATTAAGAGAATGCCGCTGCAAGGTCAGTGCCCCAGTCTTAATAACGACACATGTCTGCTTTTAGTGTCTGCATGAGAATCACTCATTGGAATACAAAATACACCCATCCGCTTGAGAATTAGACATCGAATAAAGAGCAAGGAATGGGGTTAACAATAATAATAGGAGAACTGCTATTTGTTGTCACAGTTCAGGTCCACATCCTCCTCACTCCACCTAATCAGTTTGTTCTGTTCACCTGCTTGGCACGTTCACCTCGTCAGCCCAACCACACGCACCTGTGTAGCCTACTCACGGCCCTCGGTATTTAAGCCCCAGTCCCTCCTCACTAGCTACCAGATTGTTCTTCAGCTTCCATGCAAGACGCTCTAGTGTTTATTCCCAGACGGATCTCCTGTTACTGACCCTGCCTGCCCCTGGTTACCCCGCTAGCCCGAACCCCAGTGAACCTACCAGCCCTTCGGCCCCGTCGATAGTCTGCCTGCTCTTACGAACTTCAATAAAAGGTCAAAGAGCTCTGAAGTCTTGCGTCGTGCATTTGGGTCCACATAGACGTTACAGTTTGCACTACCTGGAGGTTACATAAATATTCTATAAATTAAAAACAAGATGAAATATGTGCAAAGGGACTGAACTGAACCCCACTGCAATCCATGTATCTCTTTGAGATCTGTGTCATAAAAAAGAACCACTGATATTCCTCCATTTGTTTCCAATCATGGTTTGTTTTCCTCCCCGTCTTTTAATTAAAATCTCATCTTTTACCTTTTACATAGAACAATGTAAATGTTGAACAGATTAGTAGAGGCAAAAAGAGTAAAGAAGTCATTTTTCTTAATTTCTTCTCTTTTTGACACAGTTGAGACAGACGCAAACTCTGGGGTTTGGGTTCTATAACAGGGGAATGAGTTGAAGTATAATTAGGCATGGATAGAGAATTGAACGTTAAAATAGCAAAAGCCAGAGAGCTGCGAAGAGAATAATCAACATGGAAACCGGAAACGGGGGACTAGTGGGGAATGGGGAAAAAACAAACTCCCATTTAAAGGCTGCATATTTGATCTTGGTAGTCAGTGTCGAAGGTCAATAGCATGAAATAAAAATGCATTTGTAGAATAACAAGAAGACAATAAGAAAAAACAGGCTTCATTGTCACTTCCAGTGAAGTGTTCATCGCATGATTATGCATCAAAAACAAAAGGTTAAACAGCTCTGCGGGGAATTTTGTGGCACTTCCATTTATCAAGTCATAAGTCACCCACACATGGGCCCCTTGCAGTTAAACCGGTGGAGAGGAGCGATGAATCGTCTCGGAGGGCGGTTTTCAAACTCTGCAAGAGGCCAGTAGGGAAGCTGATTGTGACAAACTGAGTTGTAAAGCTGGCGGTCCTGCTGCTTTTGACAATTCACAGATAAAGGCATGATGAAACCACAAAGTAATAATCTCCTTTGATGCTTGAGATGAACTGAGATAAAAGGGGCAAAATACTATTATTTGTACGACTTTTGAGCTGTCCATCTTCAAGGCTTTTAAGTAATCAAAGCTTTATATTGGGAAAAGACAAACTAAAAAAACAAAGGACAAGGGGGTAGGAAAAAAAAGAACTGGAGAATCTGTGTGGAATGAGTATGTGAAGGGTAGGGTGCAGGAGAAGACGAGAGACGAGATTTCAATGCATCTTGAAAATTATAATTTGTTTTTTTGTATTTGTGGGATACCGGGGTTGTCTCATTTTATTAGTCTCTGATCCTAATCCTCATCCCCAGGATGACTAAGCCATTTATTGCGTGTAACTGCTCTTTCGTCTTGTGTTGTCAGCACTTAATTGCTTCTTCCTCTCCTAGCAGCTCTTGTCTCTTCTCCCTTTGTGTGGCTGGTATACTTGAGTCTCTTACCTGCCTGTGCTTGGGGCGGCTGACTGAGGACACATGTACATGCTTGTCCGGAGCCAGAAAGTGTCCCCCTTTTTTGTGTTTATAAGAAAACCTCTCTCCTTGGACCTTAAGCATGCAAATTGATTGATGTGCTATAGATTATGAAGCTCTATGAAGGCAAATATATTATTGAATGAATAAACAGACCCAAAATACAACTTTCATTAGTAAGATGATTGGTAAGAAGATTAGTATCGATATTCTTGGAAATACTAGTTTTTCTTCAATTAACAAAGATGTATTGGTAATGATACCACAATATTAATAAGCATAATAATAATCACAATAACGATAATTATGTTTTAATAAGAACATTGGATACATTTTTTGCATTTGATATAAAAAGTACTTTCATGGTACTCAAAGACAAAAACACAGTTCCAAAGAGAAGGGGCAGCTATAGAGAAGGCAATGGCGCCCCAACCCCAGTGCTTGGTCCTGATTGGTGATGGCAGAAGGTTGGCCCCCGAGGACAGGAGGCACAGGGAATGGGTTTGGTGGAGGAGCAGGTCAGTGAGGAAGAAGGGGCACCGAATTATGGAGAGCTATTTGAGTAAACAGAAGGACTTCCAATCGGATCCGTTGCGCGGCAGGGAACGAGTAGAGGTAGCTATGTGGATAAGCAGGCCTTTAGTTGAGTAAGAGGAGAGAGATGGGCTATGGGATACGAGAGATAAGAGCTACTTTGTTTATCTGGAAATGGGCAGTTTCACGTTTTCTTTTAAGGAGAAGTTGCAATAGAATATAACCTAATACCGTATTGCGGCTGAGTGTCGGCTAGCTTGGCTGTGTTCCGACTCGATGCGTCCAGATGTGAGCCAGCTTTGGCCCATTTCATTTTTGCCATATCTAGCCCAGATGTAGCTCTTTACATCCCTATTCTGGCTAAGACATGGCCACCTGGTTTATCCGCAACCAGCACTGAAACGGGCTCCGGCCCCTTGATGGCTGTTAAACCTGTACCTAATCTGGGATTATATAATTGGGCCTATTCTGGTTGAGACATGGCGGCCAGGTTTAGCCGCTACAAGCTCTCAACCCGGTTCTGGCCTTTCCAAACACACGCCAGATCTTGCATTATTGAGGCCTATTCCTACTATGGCATGTTATTGGTTGGACAAAATTGGTTGTCTGTCAGGTTGCTAAGGGACATAGACAGCGGATTTTGGATTTGTGAGTATAGTGTGCACTGTTCTAAAATCTAAGATGACCGTGGATGGCAGCCATGATGTTGCGGTCTCTTATTTTTTAAGCTTTTAGCCGTTTTTAGCTCTCACTAATGCAACTTAACTCAGAGGAGCATTTAGCCCTCTGGCTGCCACATTGCTAGCCAGAACGAGCCCACCTGTTTACCCTGCTGGGATTTTTCCATTTGGATAGCAGACCTATACGAGTATCTCTCCAAACTACCAGCCTGCTAGTCTGAGGACCCTCTGCGCCATCTCAATCTTGCCTTCTTGTCAAAAAACAACTCAAAGCCCACCGCGTCTCCAAAGATCTGTTCCAGCCATTTCAATTTGGTCGCAATATCGCATTGCAGTAACATCTCTCAAACTTGTCATTCTCATATAAAGCTACACAAAGTATTGTAAACCTGCTCCGTGAATGTTTTAAAAAGTAAAAGCTACCACTTGGGTCTTATAAATAGGAACAGACCTCCTACTTTCTTTTCTTTCTCCACCAACGTCCACCCTTTTTTCGTAGGTATTTGGTATTTATTTGTAGAGCTGTCTAAATTAAGACATTAATCTATGGGATTAATGTGTGAGAACTGTAAGTAAACAAAGATGACCCTTTGATCGAAGAGTCTGAGGCGGTAGTTGAAGATGGAGAGAGCTTTTTTCCATTGGAAGGAGAACAAACAGGTGTGACATACAGCGGAGAACTATGTCAAACGGACAACGTTACGCACTCGTTACCTGCACGGCTAAGCTAGCTGCTAGGCATCTCTGTCAACATCAACCCTGCGCTGCACATAGACTGAAGAATACCAATACTGTTGCCCTAAAAGACAGTGGTTGGCATAAGGAGTGAGAAGAGACGAGATTTCAATGCATCGTGAAAATGATCATTTTTGTATTTGTGGGATACTGGGGTTGTCTCATTTTATTAGTCTCTAATCCTAATCCTCATCCCCAAGATGACTAAACCATTTATTGCGTGTAACTGCTCTTTCATCTTGTGTTGTCAGCACGGTATTATTTTAATTAATTAAAATATATAATATTTTATTATTTTAATATAATATGTTATTTCATCTTATTTTGCATTTATTTGTAGGGTGAAAAAATAGAAACTATGTACCTTTCTTTATTTGGCTTATGGTTTCCACTTAATATCTTTTCATCACCAAACAATGTGATCTTGATTGGCTTGATTTTGTAAGTAAAAGAAGTGTGTTTTTGTGACGTGGAAAACCCGGATGGCAACCGGACCCGAAACGAGTCGTTTTTCGATTGTGGCCCAGTGTTGTACGACAGAGACAGAATCTGTGTATTCGCCCCGATTCTGTCTCGGTTGTCCGAGTTGGCAGCCGGACCCTGATTGAGTCATCAACCGACGCATTTCTTTTGTAGTGTCGAGTTCGGGCCGATGCGGGCCCATTTCTTTTTTTTAGATTACAACCCAGTGACGGCAGTGTCGTACACCGGATTCAGGCCAGTGTATTCGGCCTGATTCTTTGGCGTCATTCATCCTAAGTCTCAGAAGAGTCAGCAAACAGACTCGGCCCGACATTTTTCCAGCGTGCTAAGCTCAAACCAGGTCTTTTTGGCCACCTGGGCCGTTGCTGTCTTTGTGTTAATTTTAAAGTTTGT